>JMFS01034598.1:0-14570 GCA_000699545.1 Podiceps cristatus
CGGCACAGCACCCCGTCAGCACAGCACCCCGTCAGCCAGGGAGATGCTTGCCCCCAGGCGGGGTTGGAAGGCTCTGCGTGCCCGTGCAGGCCAGAGACACAGCAAAGGGAGCAGTGGGCGCGCTCCAGTTGCTCCCAAAAAAGCAAAGGATGTGCCCAGAAAAGTTTGCCTTGGCTCTGCAGTGTCAGGAGCAGCCGGTTCCCCCTCTCTGCTCCATCGCGCCCCGGCCGGGCTCAGAGACCAGGAGTGAGAACTTCCTCAGCCACGGATCAGAGGGCGTGGGAGTCTTGCCTTTTTCTAAGGCACAGGGACAAAACCAGGCAGAGGTGAAAAAGCACCGGAGGCAGCATTTCAAGTGAGGGGAAGAACATCACCCTTCAATCTGCACTTCCTCGATTGCTGCGACAGCCGCCTTTCCCAAGCCAGGGTGTCTCCCCGGGGAGCAGGGCTCCGGGTTTCCTGCTGCCGGGGGGTACATCTCCCAGGGTGACAGGGACGCGTGGGCAAGCCGGGGGGGTTGAGACACTGATAACAACAAATCTCGGGCTGCAAAACTTGCTCGGCTGCTCCACAGCGCTGGCGGGGGGGGGGTCCTTGCAGCGCCTGGTTCAGCCGTGAAGTCCTTGCTGCAGGCTGCCTGCACAGGGCCACGGGGAGACTCGGGCTTCTCCTCCGTGTACGTACCCACTTGAGAGCTACTAAAACTGGACACATCCAGCTCAGGGAGACCCTGGCCCACAAATGGCTGGAAATCATCAAAGTGACCTGGGAAACTATTGCAAGGTGTTTTCCCTCCCCACGGCAGCTCATCTAGGCCCTAGGACATGGGGCTAGGGGAAGCCTTGGTCTAACTCAGTGCCGCCCACCCCTTATCGACGTCTAGGAGCAGCCCGGGCATCCAAGTGTCTTTCGGCACAAACCTCAGCCCAGGCTCCCAAGGCTGAGCGGACAAGCTCGCGCAAGCCCCGTGTAGCTCGAAGGAGGAGAGAAACCTTCCCTCGAGCGGCTGCACGGCCCAGAGCCTCACACTTTCCTTCTCTCCCCACGCCAAGACTAACGGTGTTTTCACTTAGGGCTCAACACAGCTCCTCAGTGCATCCCATCTGACAAATCCTATGCAAGTTTTCAGCAGCTTAAAAGCGGGGCAGCTGCCAGTTTGCACAGAGCCGCAGATAGACCCGGGGGGGTGTCCACGCTGCGGCTCGTAGGTGCCCATCCCCGAGGCCGGCCCGTGCCAGGGCTGCGCCGGGCAGCACCGTTCATGCACAAGTGCATCCCGGGCGCAGGAGCAGCCGCACAGCCACGAAACACCGCTGGGCTATTTCTGCATCAAGGATGGCTTGTGGGGCCAGTTCTTCGGCTGAGTTACCCCTCCTAACAGCGAGCCGTCAGTGGGACGGGGGATCAGGCCTTGAGTTTCTCTTGGACTTTATTACAGGTCTTCATCCCAGTTTCAGCCTCATCTCCACCCCAGCAGCAGTCAGCGCAGCTCTGAGCGCGCTGCTCCGGTCCTAACTGTAGCACAGGCATACATACATTACATATGCACATCAGCCTATGTACTTCCAAAAGTACTGAAAGGTTCCACTTTTCCGTTTACAAATTAGGGAGTTTATTCACACTGTGTCAAACTTGCGCCCTACAACTGGGCTGCTGAATGTCGAAACAACTCTCTTTTCCATGACTAAGACGCTCCGGTTTGGTGGTGCAGCACCTCAGACTATGGGGCCACCTACATTTATAATCTGTATTCCTCCATGACGTTATAACCCGCAGGAAGGGAGAGGATGATCTGTGTGGGGACCATACAGGAATACCGTAGGAGGTGCAGTGGCACAGTCCATCAGACCGGCTCCCTGGGAAAAACACAGCGGTAACATCCTCCGGGGCTGCAGCACACCCCGGCCGCGGGAGCAGATCTGCGAGCACCTCCCAGGAGAGCGTGCAGCTTTCCGTGCTGCAAGCCCTCAGCCCTCTCCCTGCCATCGCACACACACGCACGCGCAATGAGCCAGCTCTTCAGTCCTCTGCTCTCGGGGGAGATGGAATACGGCACCGGATCACTGACACCAAGTCAGCCGTTTCTGTGCCACGTGGTCTCCCCCTGATGTGGGGAAGAAACGTGTCCACTTCAAGGCACACGAATCACCTGCAGAAAAAACCCCTGCTCCCTCAGTCAGTCCTTTCCACCTCTGCCAGGGCCAGAAAATGCAATCATCTCTTGCAAAATGGCTGCAGGCTGTATGATCAACTTCACATTTTCAGTTTGGGTCTTATTTAAACACTGTTCCAATGCAAGCAATGGGAGAAATGTTTCCTTTTCTTGACTTTGCCATTTCTCTCCATCTTAAACCCCTGGAGAAGTTCTTAGCTTGGGACTAACTACAGCACCTCTCCTATGCAGACAGGCTGGGAGAGTTGGGGCTGTTCAGCCCGGAGAAGAGAAGGCTCCAGGGAGCCCTTCTAGATGACTTCCAGTACCTGAAGGGTACAGGAAGGATAGAGAGGGACTTTTGACAAGGGCATGTAGGGATAGGACAAGGGGTAATGGCTCTAAACTGAAAGAGGGTAGACTTAGATTAGGTATAAGGAAGAAATTCTTCACCATGAGGGTGGCGAGACACTGGAACAGGCTGCCCCATCCCTGGCAGTGTTCCAGGCCAGGCTGGACGGGGCTCTGAGCAGCCTGGTCTGGTGGGAGGTGTCCACCAGACACCTGGTGGACCAGGTGTCCACCCACCTCCCTGGTGGGAGGGGTTGGAACTACGTGATCTTCATGGCCCCTTCCAACCCAAACCATTCTATGGTTCTATGGGTTGGAAAAAAAGACCCCAAACCCACAAAACACCACTCAAAATTACAGGTAGTGACTGCTATGCTAGAGACTATGGTCTGTTAAGCTCGGAAAGACGCTCAGGTGTAGATTTGGAAGCCTTGAATTTCACTCCTGTTGTCCATTACTCACCCAGGGATTTTTATATTATAACTGTATTAAAAATGAATAAAGCGACTTTGTCTTCTACAAAGGAGGAAGTGAATAATGAATGAACACTGCCCTCATTTCAGAGAAGGGATGATGATAAATGGAGCACGAATGCTAGAAAATAGAAGTAGAAAAGCTCTTTAGTAAAGGTGATTTTCTGTTCAGATTATCGCAGCCCTACCCACGCCCACTCTGGTAATTCCCCTGCTGGGCAGGCTGCTAGGCACATGCTCGCAGACCCAACGCAATCAGAAACAAAAAGACGGCGGAACCAGGGAGCAAGACCATCTCCTTGCAGCAAAGCCCCAGAAGACGTGCCTCTTCTACAAACATCTTGTAATTCCCTGAACGAACAGGAGTTGACATCTAGCGCATAGGAGTCGCTGCTAAGGTAGACCCCAACAATAAAACCTCACTATCTACCTTTGCTTCGCTGAATATTCACGTCCAAAGGACGGGCTGAGAAAGCACGGAGTGACAGCGAGTGGGAGCAACAGGGGCCTACAATTCCACTAGCAAACAGATTGTGTAAGAGCCCTTCGTAACTAATCAAACCTCTGCCTCAGGTCCCGGTTAAGGGTAGCACAGAAAATCTGATACCAGCCCTGCCCCAAAAATCAGTCATCCTCTAACAGAGAGAGAAGCTGCGTACCCTTCTTCCCTCCCTTTCTTCGGCAAAGGAGGGAACGCTTGCCAGCTTCAGCAGCCTGACGCAATGCGGCCAGGACATAACGGATCATTAGTGCTAAGGGCAAGTTAGTGCCAGGGATGCGATGTGGATATGGGAAATACTTTGGTGTTGCTCCTGGGAAGCTCCTGGCTGTCCTCCGTTTACTTGTCTACCCGGGCAGCGGTGGTGTGCTGGCAACGCCGCGCAGGCCGCACATCGCGCTGCTGCAGGATGCCCTTGTCCACAGACGCGCTGACTGCCTCTGCTGGGAATGAAAACAAGAGCAGCTCAAAGCAGGCGTGCTACGGGATTCTTCTGTTAAAGGCAGGTTTAAAACCCCCAACCTGCTGCAGCCTGTAAAGCCAGAACCTTACCAACACTGCCGAGTTAAAGCAGCAATGTGTATTCATATATTTTTTTCATGAGTTGTCAGCAGTTGAGAAGCCGGTCGGTGGCTCATGCTCTGTTACTAACGCCCGTTCGTCTTGCTTTTATTATGGATAGTGCCTTTCCTGAAATGAGAACAAGAGCTATGTTCTATCCCCTCCAATACCGTTTGTAGAGTTGGCTAACTAGATGCCAGTCTGAGAAAAATTCATTCTATAAAGCAAGCAATAATTCCTCTACACTATTAAAAATATACAAAAATAAAACCATGTTCATATCCTACTTCTCAAGGAAAACATCTAGGACAGAAACATAGCAACACGATAACATTAATGTATCAGTTAAGAAGTACAGAATTCCCCAAACAAGTCTAGTCACTCTGGTTTTTAATGCTGAGAAAAAACAGGCCACACTATACATCTGTGTAAGGAATCTCATGCACCAAATAACAAAGAGGAGTCTGTTTTAGACCATCGGTCCTATTCTTTTTTCTCGATGGACAAGGCTGTATGAATTCCACACAGATTAAAAAGCACTGGACCATGCAATTAAAATGGCAGAAGGCATTTAAAATGCACTAAGAAACAGTGGCTGTTCTCTCTCTCCCGATATCAATATAGCCCATTACATAGCGGGGGTTCTGTCACCTTCTTTCAGATTTCAAAAATAGAGCACGCAGCGGTAAGTTACAGGATGGGAAAATGGCTCGTTCTGATGAAGTTACACTGAACACAGGGCTCCATTTTGGCAATTACTTATTGCCGTTCAAATGGCCCAAGTCCTCATCTTGCATGGGTGCCAGACAGGCTTGACTATCAGCCTCCCAGGATGTCTCCAGATCCTTTCTGCAGCCAAACCAAATTCGTGAAACAAAAGAGACAGGACCAGCCCCATCTAGGAACCCTGCTGCCCGCTTGCTTCACCCGCAGGTCGGGCTCTACGACTTGTCAGAAACCTGACCAGGTCTCAGTTCTCTTCCAAGTCCGCTTTGCTCAAGCTCTGCTATAACCGACATATATTTAAATTCACTAGATCTGTGGTTGAAGGTCTCCACTAATTCGTAGGTCTCGGAACGATCCGTCGCATAGAAAAGCTGCACCTGATTGGCCAAGCACTGTGCTTCATGGACCACCTGCGAGTTAAAACGAAGAGCGTGTTACCATCGGTTTCCTTGTCCTGAAGTATCCCGTTGAAAAAGACTCTCCAGCAGCGGAAAGGCTGCGGTCCTGTTCATCGAACCACTCAATGCCAAGTCACCTCAGTTTAGCAGATCTCTTAACAAACCAGCTCCCTCTCCTTCCTGACCTACTTACACACTTTAGCACCGTGCCTTTACACTACGCTCCTGCTGAGCACACACCTCAGAGGTCAAAGACGTCTCTCATACTCCCTGCCCACTCTAATGCACTGGAGATGCACCAAAGTCTCATTTTTCCCTTCTTACAGTTGACCTATTTCCAAAAATTGATTGTTTACTCTGAGATACAAGAGGGCAAATGCATTACTAATGACTCCTCTGCACATTGTTTCAGAACGGGTATAAGTAGGTCAGTTAGAGGTGAGATGCTTTAGTTTTCTTGTTCCACCAGTATAATTCCCCGTGCTGTCAGTCCTAGCCCCGTACTACTACAGATATGCAAATAACAGCACACCCACACACAGGGAAAAGAGTAAAGGCACGCAGAAACCTAACACACAGCTCTGGAGGTCTCCCAATTTGACAAGTAGTATTAAGCTTCACTGTTACAACTTTTTGGCAGGTAGCAACAGCTTTCATTTAATTTGCTTCCATTAACAAGAAAAACAGAAGTATTTCTATTTTTTTTTTTACAACAATAAACTATAATACCCAAGGAAAGAAAAAAAAAAAAATGCATGAGCTGAAATCACCAGATAGACAAAGACTGATGATTTCCTTCTAGCCTTCCCTAGTATGAAGTAGATTAGGTTAAATAAATCTAGTAAGACCATTCTTTGGGAAAGGGTCTTAAAACTGTAGGAGGATTTGCAGCATAAAACGAAGGAAGCCAGCAAGCAGATTTCTCTTACCAAGAATTTGGAGTCCATTTCTGCTGTCATTAGTACTATCCCTTTTTCCTTCTGCAGCTCAGGATAATGGTACAAGACCAACTGGCTAGGAGCAGCTTCGCCTTGGGTCTGAAGGAGATAAAGAAACCTGTCAGTATCCCATAAAGAACTTCAGCTCTGTTGCAGATTTGGAGGCTTGATTACAAAACTTTGAGTATTAACTGCTACGGAGGTGGTCATTTTTTAGGGCTTAAGAGTCAGTTCTAATTAAAAGGTCAGTATTCCTGGTATTTACAGAAAACAAGGGATTTGCAGAGTTAGGTTGACTTTTCCCTTGACTAAAAACCATTTTGCATTTAAAAGAACCCACTCATTCCACCTTATAGCATCTACTGGTATTTTAAATACCTTGCACAAACCGTTCCAAAAAGTTTGGTTCTTGTTTCTGTTTTGAGACTATTTGACTTCTACCTCATTCTCCTTTAGAGGTGTCTCCTTTAGAGACACTTGATACCCATAAATTTACTAATTTCCCCATAATTAGTTTACTAATTTACCCAAAGTTAATGGCAGGCTTTCCCTGATAATTCTTTTCAAGTTAAGCTAGACAACCTGCTTGTTAAACTATTTAGCAAATACTGTATATTGTAATAGGCTGATATTAACTATTTCTGGTTCCTAAGCCATTTTTGGGTTTTTTTATTTCAACCACTCACCTGAATGTTTATTAGGGAAGTGAAGTGCAATTCTGTTCCCGACCACTGCCCCACAAAGAACTCATAGCCTTCTTTTCTTGGCAAAGCATATAGAAACTGCAGAGAAGCGATTAAAAAAAAATAAGTTCTCCCTTTCATAGAGCAAAATGATGCCTGTGCCATACTGGCCCCCAGCATAAATGCTTTAGCAAGGGAATCACAACAGGAAAACGGTTTCTTTGCCCCACTGGGAGTGACAGGACAGCAGGAACCAGACTTCAAAGCAGACGATAAACCAGCAGTACCTTATCAGTATTATTTCATTAGCAAATATGCTGGCACATATTTCTATCAGTATTATATGAGACAGACAAAGGAAAGGACAGGACAGTGAAGAACATTCAGACTCTGACCTTTTTGTTCACTTCTAGAAAATTAACAGCAAAAATGGTCAAATATAAGATAAGGAGCATTCAGAGTATTTAATTCTGTAATTTCACTAACTGTACCAGAACAGGCAGCAAGTATTTTCTCTCTAGAGATTCTATCATTTTCCCACACCAAGGGACAGGACAACATGGGAGCAGAAAAACATGCAGGATACCTGACTAAATGCCAATGCACTCTACAGAAATGCCCTTAAAGCTATGAATAACTTTCCAAGCTCCCAGTAGCTCATGAAACCAGATACATTTGCAGATACATACAGCCCAGAAGGGCAACAGTCTCCTGGGCTGCATCCCCAGCAGTGTGGGCAGCAGGTCGAGAGAGGGGATTCTGCCCCTCTGCTCCTCTCTGGTGAGACCCCCCTGCAGTGCTGCCTCCGGCTCTGGGGCCTCAGCACAGGAGAGACACGGAGCTGCTGGAGCGGGGCCAGAGGAGGCCACAGAAATGGTCAGAGGCTGGAGCAGCTCTGCTGTGAGGACAGGCTGGGAGAGCTGGGGTTGTTCAGCCTGGAGAAGAGAAGGCTGCGGGGAGACCTGATTGCGGCCTTCCAGTACATAAAGGGGAAAACTCTGTAGCAGGGCTTGTAGTGACAGGGGGAACAGTTTTAAACTGAAAGAGGGGAGATATAGACTAAAGATCAGGAAGAAGTTCTTTATGATGCGGGTGGTGAAGCACTGGCACAGGTTGCCCAGAGAAGTGGCAGAAGCCCCATGCCTGGATACATTCAAGGCCAGGCTGGAGGGAGCTCTGGGCAACCTGACCTAGTTGCATATGGCCTTGCTCATCGCAGAGGGGTCGGACTATATGACCTTTAGAGGTCCCTTCCAGCCCAAATTATTCTATGATCCTATTTGATCTTCCTCTTGGCAAATGAAATATACAGGACCAATCCATCAAGCCAGCAAAGTCTCCCACCCAGACCTACAATAGCACTCCTCTCAGCGCAGTGAAGTCTGCCTACTTTGTTTTCATGAAGCTCTGAAGCATTTCATTTCTGTCTCAGCACAGTGAAATTTGGACAAAGTCCATGCTCCAGTGCACGAATTACTGTAAAAATGCATTACTTGCAACAGAAAACAATCCTAATCCAGCAGCCCATGGTACAAAAACTGCAGGATAACCTTTAGCTTGTTAGCTGTTCTGCTCTTTTGTAGTTTAACTTCTTCAAAGCGACAATGTACACATTCACACAGGAATCTTCCAATTGAAGCTTACAAGGTATCCACCAACCCACACGAGACAAAGTAAACCCAAATCTTGGGAATCCACTAATTTCTGAAATAACCATATTACGCATTCTCAGTATTTTACACTTATGCTGTGCTGGCGTACACCAAAGAGAAACCCACAGAGTATTTTCTCTGTATCTGCAATAAAGGGTCCGACTACACCCAACTCCCTCCTTCCTTCCCATCACAGCTGTTGAATTACAATACCCTGCAACAGAACTTACTACTACATCTTGCGGCGCATGCCATATAGCCATTTCTAACAACTCGCACTCCCTTAGAGACAGAGATGCATTACTGACACCGCACAGTGCCTGCCCAGCGTGGCTTCCATGCAAATAGCTTGTATAAGCTTATCATCGTTTACACATCACAGATCACCAGCGTGGTGAAGAAAGCGTGGCCATGCACATTTATGATGCGGAAAAGCAGGCTAAGAGATGACAAGGTTCAGCTCTTTCTGTGGACAGAACCCCAACATACTTATATCTTGCCTTTTTCCCTTCAGATGCTCCTGTCTATCTTCGCTGCCAGTAAAGAAACATAACAAGAGGAGCAACTCACACCAACCGTTCAGACAAGAGAACTCACTTTCTCTCTGTACGTGCAGTGTAATGCCACGGTGACACGTAGCTATAGCTAACAACAGCTCCTCCAGGTTAAAGCAAGGATGCTTTAAGCAAGAAGGAAAGATACGTGAGAATACCAACAAAGCTGGCCTGAAAGGCTTGGCTCTTCACAGCACCGCGTCAGGGAGGCTTAACCACAAGACATCGCCGAACGGAAACCAGAGGCGTGCAGCTAACTCCATTCCCTGGGAGATTCCGTGCTCTCGTTTCTGAATCCTACATCTCTTACATCTAGATATCCGATAGCTAGATCAACCTGTTTAATACATCTGAATGGCCACTGCTTTTATCTGGACACTAAAGCAAGTACTTGAACACCTGGATTTTAATAATTGAGCTGTACAATACAGGCTGATACAGGAGGATCGAAAGTTTGTGAAAAAGGCTTTAGAGAGGAGAAATGCATTACAGCTATACATCCACGCATTGCGAGGCTCTGCCATACGTACCGACGGACATTTCTGGGCTCTCTTCCATATTAAATCAAACTTCTCCGCCTTTGGGGAAGGAGAAAGAGAAATTCAATTTTTGTAACACAAAGGTGGATGACCAATTATTCAGAATCACTTCATTAACCTTTACAGGGGAAAGCTTTCATCTACAGAAGGTCTCACTGCAGGAACAGCGAACGAGTCCATGGAAAAACGTATCTAGTTCTTAGTCACCTAAACGTCATTGGTATTCCGTTTTAACAATGCTGCTTCTAAGATGCAGCAGCAAACTCCTTGGATCTAAAGCTTTATTCCTTGGAGGTGGGGGCCCCACGCTTCAGGCTTACATCACATCCTTTTTCAGTAACAGCTCCACTGCATTATGCGGTGTCAACAGTTGAGCAAGACGACATATCCCTGGCCCCAAACTGTGGATTTTACATCATAGACATCTGTTCTTCGCTATTAAAATGCAGCCTAGATATTTACTCAAAGAACATACTTATTGCTTAGGTTTATATTAAAATCACAAGCATATTTGGTCATCCCTGATGAAACCTGGCAATCTCATTCATGTGTTCTCTGCGTTCCCCCAAATCTTTTCCCTGCTCTTCAATTCCCAGCACCATTTATTAATATATCTGCTCTAAGGTGTTCAGGAACAAAAACATATGCCATTCATCAACACAAAATTCCTCTGTGTGTGCTTTTGAGCACTAAAGAATTATGTGAGGCCTTTTTTCCAGCCAACAAAAAGCTTCTGGCAAAAGATACAGGGTTCCCCCCGCCCCGATGACACCATGAACTGCTCCCTAATGTGCCTAGGATCTGGTCTGCATTAAAGCTTAAAAGCTGCCAAAGCTCCTCTAAAACAGTGCAAAGAACAGTGCCAGCCCCACTAATGAAAGACCTACACCATCTTAAGTGGACTCCCTGGCTTTGGCCCTCTGCTGCAATAAATGCGCAATTCAAACTATTTTCACAACATCCACATGTCGGGAAAACTGAAACATGAAGCTGCTTAACTTCAAATCCCACGTTGCCATTTTCAGAGCACATAGCACTTCATAGATTTAGAACGCAGCCTCCCACCGACCCCACTTGCAGCTCAAAAGGCCAAGTACAATTGCAGTTCAGACCCCAGATCTAAATGAGGTATCAAGAACTCAAAACACACAGTTCGTGCCCAGCTGTGAAAAGATAGATTTAAGAGGTCATGATCACATAGAGACTCTGAGGCAAAGAATAAGAAGAAACCCCCAAAGCAAAAAAATTTCCTTCAGCCTAACGCAGATTAACAACAATTAACATCTGGTAAAGTTATCGGGAACAAGAAGTATGATCTTGTCACAGGAAGCGGCATGCAATCTCAATGAAGGACAGTGCTGCCAATAATTTTAAATGTACGAAAGTAAGCCATAAGTTATTAGCCAAGTGCTCAAGTACTGCCATGTTAAACTTGAGTTAGCTGTCCGTGCCGCAGGGAAGAGGGGAAAGAGCAACTCTGAGAAAAAATTATGTGAAAATATAAATGCTACCTTAATACTTACTAGGGCCTTGCAAAAAGCATTGGATACTCGTAATAAAACGTGTTTGGAAATTCAAGCCAGGTGTGCAGAAAAGGGTGGTAGCTTTATTGAGACTGACATGAGAAAAAAAGGGATATACATTTTTGGAAATAAAAGCCTTTATCTGAGGCAGTAAGATCACTCAATCTAGAAAGGAAGTTTGTTCTTGAAACCTCATTTTCTTTCTTTTAAAAGCAACAGAATCACAGTTAGGAAGGAAAGCTTTGCACACTGGCCTTCCAAGTGCACAACTACAGGGGAATTACTTACAGGAATGACAGCATAAACTGTATCTTTTGCAGAAAAATACTGATGCCAAATCTGTAGGAAACAAAGGAGATGAGATACAGTTAAAATCAAGCACTTAGCAGTAATATTAAATTCTTTAAAAAGAATTCCATTTGTCAACTAACCTTTGTAAGCACTTTGAGAAGTCATTTTTCAGTCAAGCCTGACTCCCTTTCCTGCTAACGCAATACCCTTCTCCTAAGGTTCCAGAGTACTTGTACCAAGTGACAGATTTCAACTCGGTAACAGAGTAAGCAGTGGGCTCGGAGGCGGCTCAAGATTCACTAGCCATCAGATGTGCTTCTTCCATTTTTCCCAACAATCACACTAATGACTTCTAGAGGGCTTGAGTTTTAGTTTGGTTTGGTTTTTGGTTTTGTTTGTTTGGTTTTTTAATGAAGAACATACAAAACATTTTCAACAGAAGACAAGACATTGCATAATGCTATGCTGTGTTCACAACCTTTTTCTTCACCACAGCAGGATGGCAACACCTATGTAAAAGCTCAAAGTCCTTAATAAAGGGACGAGTATAGGTGAAAGCCCAGAGTTCAGGACTTTTCCAGTTGCTCTTCACCAGTCCTACATAACCAGTGAGAATTGACTGTAAAATGTTTAATTGATGAAAGAGAAATAGAGGATCTCGAAGAAAACTCCTGAGTTATCAAATCCACTCCCTGCTATAACTGGTTGCACACTGTCTCCTGCAGAACACATAACCACTTCTATCATGTTCTCGAGATAGGTTTCTACTAAGTCGTGCCAGAAGGCTCCTCCATACGTGCTGCTCCCCTTAAACAATCATGCCTACGTAGCTACTTGGCACACAGTCTGATAAGGAAAAAAATACCAGATCCAACTCGAGCTACATCAGAAACATGCAACAGATGTGACTCAAAACTAGACAAAAGGGAATACAGTGCAAAGCCAAGCAGATACTAGGGGGGAATAACTTGATTCAGACTGTTCTTCAAACAGACCCACCCACCTCCTTCTTACCCTAAACCAACTTTAGCATGAGTACACAGGCTCCTGAATGACAGAGAATGCAAACAAAGGTACACGGTGGCAAAAGTTTTGGTTTTATTCCTACAAAACAGATGTAGCATAATCCATATGAGCTACTGCTAGACTTCTCTTTACCTGGCTTCAAATCTGACAGGAGGTTGCTAATGCCAATTCAACTGCTACATATTAAATGACAACAGTAAGAATTACAGTAGAAACAGTTTTTGAGTGATCAAGACCAGATATATTATTTATCAAGTGGGTACATCCTAGGCGGACTTTCCTATATGGAGAAAACTTTATCTTCTACTATTGATACACATGTGAATGTGCATTTTATAAACATCCATAGCCATGTTTTATTTTGCAGTCTAAGTAAAATTTCCATCCTCACGTGCCGATTACTATTAAGCACAGATGTGGAGCAAACTTTATTCCATTTAAAAACATCACCTGTTTTATCTCCTCCGCTGATTTTTCTTTCACCATCTCAACATTAAGAATCGAATCAAGTGTCTGCAAGAGAAAGCGTAAGGAGTTTGGCATGATGACAGTTCTCTGATTCAAATGAGAGTGAAAGGATGCAATTACAGAGAACAAAACCAAGCTAGGGGAACTTAATTCACAGTGTGACTTAGTCTTCTTAATTGCCAAAGAAACTAGTAAATCATTAACAGTAACACACCGAGAAGCAGATTCACACGCTGAGGAAGAAGAGAAGAGATTCTGTCAGGACACAGAACACTCTTTGCTCCAGTTGTACAGATCTCCACTGAAGCTGCAAGAGGAGCTGCAGCCTCTCGCCTTCAGCCATCTCAGACACATGCTCTGTTGGCAGATTCACACAGATGGTTTGCCAAAATACAAGAATGTGAAGAGAATAAAACCGTTCTCTTGTCCCTCTGCTGGCTGATCTTTAGAAATATATTTACGTGCTGTAAAGGCAGCTTAACCCTTTCCATTTATCACTGCGAGCATTCAGTATGGATCTCCTAACTACTAGGCACTTCCAGGGTGTCAGAGAGAAAGGACAGGATAATAAAAACCCAGAGTGCCAGCAGTTTTCAGATTGAACACAATCCCAATAGTAAACTGAAATCTTATATTCAAGTGCAGCATAAGTAACATTAGTTTTATATCAAAAAGGCTGAAGCACTGACGGTAGCAATACAAGTTAATCTACACCCTTGACTTGCCAGCATGTCCCTCCCTAATGCGCAGGTTCGTTTCCCTTACCTTATCCTTTGTGAATCCTCCCTTTGAGGTCTTTGTGCCCAAGCCTTCTGCCTAGAAGAAAACATTCTTTAGTTTTGATAGCGGGTACTTTAATACCATTTATTTGCCTTCCCTGTCATGCATAACGTGCCTGATGACAAAAATCTTTTGAGTAGAAACTTAAGTTTAAGATACTTGAAGACTGCTGCAGTACATTTTTAAGAAAAGAAATGATTGATTGGGAGAAGCAAATAACAAGATGAGTAACTTCAGGTGAATTATGTATTTTGGATGCAATATTATTGAACAGCTTTCTTGCATTCACTAAAAACTAATAAATGCAAGATCCTACCACTCCATCTGGCCAAACTAATCTGGAACTAACAAAACACTTAAACACGGCCTCAAGCACAGAATTTAGTCTAAAAAAAATAGCAATACCCTGGAACACAGAACAACACTTTTGCTGCCACAGGGTGAAATTCTGGGCTCCTTACTAACAGGAACACTCTGTGTTTGTAGCATTATGCTGATCCTATATAAATGACATTATAGCTTTAATATACGTGAATTACAAAGAAAACGGGCCTTGCCTTCTCCTCCATGCATCTGATAAACTCTCCTTGATTGGAATGTCCCACAGGCTGCTTCTTCACTTCATTTCTTTTTTCCATACGGGATTCAAACACATCTGGACTGGATCTGAATCGGAAAAGGGACTATTAACAGTACTGGGCGATTAACAACATTTGGCTTTTTAAAAGGTTTACCGTGGTACCGATTCGTGTTCGTAAGAGTTTTACTAACAAGAAATTAAAATGTTATCAAGTTGATCACGTGGGAGAGGCCTCTCTCATTGACTCGGTGCCGACTTCATGCGAATTGCATTCATTTTCTCCTGAGGGCGCAGAGCTAAACACGACCTTCCCGCTCCCCAAACGCTGCCTCCTCCCTCCCCTCAGGGCCCGGCCCCAGCCCTTCCCCTCAGGGCC
>JMFS01034600.1:0-11700 GCA_000699545.1 Podiceps cristatus
TATACACACATACATATATATATATATATATATGAAACCAATATTTATTATCAGGTCTCTATACATTTACTGTGTGCCATTAAGATGAAGAGGAGCAGAAGTCTTTTCAGTAATATATCAAAAAGGGCTTCAATAGCTCAGTTTAGGATTTTACGTCTTAGGCAGTGGCTGAAAAGAGAATAAACAAGGGCTGAGCACAGAGCCATAGCTGTTTGGGGGTCCAGGATTGTTCCCACACCTTTCATTAGTAAAAACCTCATTTACCTCACTGCAGGTCAGACTACACACTGGAGAACCAGACAGGTTCGCAGTGCATTTAAACACTCATACATCTGCTGAGCTCGACTTGGACCCACTACAGACCTCTCTGATTCATTGTAAATGTTTACCATAGGAGGAGGTTTACATTTACATGCCAGCTGCTTACAAAACCTGCAAACATATCAGCTCTTTGAGAGCAGGAGGTTTTTCATGTGAATTTGGATTCAAACTATCTTGGATGACCAGCAGCAACTCAAAAATCCACGTGAGGAATCAGAGATATTCAAAGCTTTCTAAGAAAAAGCTCTCCTTCTTGGAAGTCCTGCCTGTCCTCGGCCCTGGACTATAAAATCTCATCCAGACAGTACAGCTGCACTGAAAGTTCAGTTATAGCCTTAGCTGGTGCAAAAGTTCCAGTATGATATGCATTTGAAAGGCCAAAGACAAATGATACCCTTCAAGACTGTTGAAAGTAAATGGTTCTTCTGTGGTGAGAGTTTTCCTTTACTCACGTGGCTAGGATGCATCCCTGTTGGAACAGCAGTCCAGGACAAGAAATATCAGTGATGATATAGGTACTAATACATATATATAAATATATATATATACACACACATACATAAAACTGCTCTCATCTATACAATATATGGCAATTTTAATGAAACCAACCGTAAATGTGTATGCTACTTTCCGGGTTGTGGGCTATCATGAGACATGAAGTACTGATGCATTACAGATTTGTAAGGTGCCTGTTTTGCTGGGGAGAGATGGGTTACCCCTCGGTGCAAAAATACTGCTTATCTTTAGAGAGTATATTATGGCTGATTAACTTTATGGACTGCATTGGTTAATGGCCAACTTGGTTTCCAAATATTTTAAATCTCTGAATGCTGGCTCAGAAGCACGTGTTGAAATACAATTCACTTGTGTAGATTGTTTACTGGGTTTTGTTTGCTTGCTTCTTAAAGCTTTTGGCATAATTTTAGCTATTCAGATTCATCAAGAGAAAAACAAGTACAGCAAAGCACAAACTTTGAACTTCTATTTGCAACTGTGCTTTTGAGGAAGGAGGAAAAGTTAGACCAGCCGACCACTAGCAGTAAGCAACTGTTTGCTTTAAATTAACAAAGAAGAAATAACACATAGAAGTGGAGATGGTGAACAAAATTATTGCTACAAGACAGAAAGAGTCAATAGTAGCACTCTAACAGCGGCAGGACCTTACTGCATTTCTCTTCTGGCACTCCTCTCTTCTGATAAGCGCAGTGCTGAGCTGCACAGGGTTTGTGTCCACACATGTAGCTTGCAATCACCTTGAGATGCCCTTCCCAGGCAGCTAACACCGGTGCCGTATCTTAAGCGACCTAGAGGTTGCAATAGCGGAAGGGTGAAAACAAGAAATGACTTGCTCAGCATCATGGGCATGACCAGCAGAAGGGATTACGTTGGGAGTGGTGGTTTTTATGTTCGTGTATCTGTGTAGGCATTGAGAACTGCAGTGAGAATTGCCCACCACTGAGGAGGGTCTGTGTCCAAAGGCTTCACCACCAGCCCAGCGACTAGGGGCAGCTTCACAGAAGCATGATTGTGCACTGGCACTTGCGAGTGCTGGGATTCAATCAGAACAGGAATCTCACACACTCCCATCCTGCTGGTACTGTCTTCCCTGCTGTTCCAGAAAGCTATCCAACATCTTCGAATCTCTTTTTTTTTCAGCCTTCTTCCTTTGCATCATTACAGCATCATCTGCGATCTCTCTAGTTTTCTCCTTGGTGTGTATGCTCAGCCTTTTGAGTGGGTTGACTGGCCTTTACATTCGCCAAATGATTAATAGGAGAAAAATAAATCTCCCTTATACCTATCTTATTTTTCTGTGACAAGAGTGGTGTTTGCAGTTTGTCAACATTTTGAGCACATTTTACCTTTTTCAGTTATAGGTTAGCCAGACATTATAGGGGTAAAACCTGTGGCCAAATTCTGCAGCTGCAAGAAAGTGAACTCAAATTCATAGTTACAGGAGATAGAGCAAATGTTGATGAATCCACAAAGGAAGTTTAAAGGAAATAATTTTTCTAAATCTTGTGTGTTTAAAATACTCACCAGGAAGTATTGTGGTAGTTATTTGCATTTAATTGATATACTTGCTTTAAACGACACTTGCAAGAACAATATCCAGCCCTAATAGGATACTGAAAGAAAACTCAACATTTTTTTTTTTTTTTTTTTTTTTTTGTGGCTGTTTCTTCATTCCTGTGGGCAAACACCATTTAGATAATTGCTGCTGGCTGGTGGGTCCTGTACCATTAGATAGCCTGTCTTCCTGGTGGGATGCTAGAGGTGTTCTAGCCCGGCGGTCCCCAGCATTACTGCTTTTGCATAGTTACACAAATTCTCTACAAGCTGTTCTCTGAGATACTGCAGCTTAGTGCCCCCGCACCCAGTGAAAGAAATCTATCCTTCAGCATTTATAGAAGTGTATTGTTTAATAGGATTGCATTTAAATTTCTATAGAGGCTGTCAATCCAATGCTTCTGACTCAGAATGGAAACTTCCTCCCAGAGAGACTTCATTTAACCACTGACTTCTGGATACGGAGAGTGAGCAGTACACTGTAAAGACAGGTTATAAACGGGGTTTTTTTTGTTGTTTTAAACTAACCAGCAATCAGTTCTGGCTTCAGCAGTTTTATTACTTTTTATTAAATACAGTAGAGATTGTCTATTATTGGAAAGTGCTAAATAGAATGAAAAAGCTTTTTGACAAGACCCATTAGACATATTTTATCATGTATTTTCTATTCAGAGCAATTTCACTGCTGTGGACTAAACAGAAACTTAATTTAAGATTTGGCAGATTTGTTTAGAAGCTACTGTTCTCCAATAGACCTCAAATAATTTAGTATTTTTCCATAACTTAAGACAGAAGGATTCTGAATTCCTTCCATAGCAGTGACTGGTTTTATTATTACTTTTTTGATGGTAAGATACCTGAAAGACAAATATTAATAGAAAAGATAAAGGGATTTTCTGAATTGTTGAGACCTGCCTTTCAGTGTTAAAAGCAACACTTTACAGAATCACTTTGATAAACATCTTGAGCTCCAGCTTAAAAGCAGTTCAAGTTTTTGCCCCCCACTTAATCCCACTAGAGACACATCACAGACAATCTTCATAATTAGGAACAAACTTTTGTCTAAATGTATCCATTATAAATTTCTAAACATTTTCCTTGAATCAACATTGCCCTTTCCTTTAAAAAAAGATAATTCTTCTCTGACGTATTCCTCACGAAGTCCCTCACCACCTGATAAACAAGGATGCAGTCACTGTGGATTGTTTAGAAATTACATGTATGCACAGAAATTATATCTATTCCACAAAAAATCTATCTATTCAATGATCATGAATACACTATATTTAAAAAGTTCTATCTTTTCTAAGGTCCTCTGTCATTTTGTTTTCTCGTGATACCTCATCTCCTTTTCCCTATTCTCCCAGATATGTTGTCTTTCCTCTGAACCTGTTCCAATCTAAATTCACCATTTAGGAAACAGGCCGAGCGAACTGCACACGTTATTCCCGCTAAAGTGCACGAGGGCCTTGCACAACAGCACTAACACCTCCCTGGCTTTAGCGGGAATCTCTCCTCTGAGGCCCCTGGGACGTGTATTCACCTTTCCAAGGCCACATTGTTGGCAGCTCCCAGCCACCTTGGGCCTCCCCCTCCGTTGTTCTTGAGCGAGACGCTTAAGCACAGCGCTTTTTACCACTGAATTTCATCTCGTTCCTATGACTCATCCTCAAAGCCACTGTGCTCTTTCTGTCTAATAGTCTGATCCTCCTCATATTTGAAGACAATAAATAATGGATAAAGACAGCTCATATTGCAAAATTAAGCAGGCTGCAGGTTATGGATTGCATCATATTTGAAATAAACCACACATGGTCACAGAGACTTTGGCAAACATTCTGTATATTCAAAAACCATATTAAAAATTGAGTGGGCTATTATTTTGTCAAAAACATTTTTACAGTGTAAATATTAATTGATTTTTGCCTTGTCTTTTGAAAGTTTAGGGTTCATGTGTTTATTCCGGTTCATCTGCCTTATAGCATTCCTTAGGCAACCAGCTAACACTGGATTATCTCAGAGTCAAGGAAGTCTCCGTATGACACAGGCCTGTGCAATACTCTCTTTCAGCCTTGACCTTGCACACAGAGATAGCCAGAGAAAGAAGTACAGATACAGTGCAGCAATTGAACACACCTAAACCTGCTTCGGAGATTAGAAGTATGGTTCAGTTATACTTGGTTAGAGATTTTGGATTACAGAGCACCATAAAATTTACAAGACCACCCATATTCCCACAGAGTTACGATACAGTTAGAACCATGAGCAATCTAGGAAAGAAAGTGAATTTATTTCTTATGGTTGCATGTTGGCAATCTAGATGACATTCATCAGCAGGAGAACATAATAACTAAGGCTGTCTCTTCTGCCACTAAGAACATTTCTCATGTCTTCTTGCTCTGAATTGATCAATCACCTATACAAAATAATTGTCATAATGTATCATTATGGGAATAATCCTATATAGCCTATATATACTGAAATATCATACCTCAGCCTACTGCAATGTGTAGGTAGTATTAAAATAGTATAAAAATTGTACTGACCCTTATTCTGTCTGATTTGAACAAATTACTTTCTACCACAGTAAAAAAATGGCTTAGCTTTTAGGAAGTTTAGTGAAAAATTACTCCTACCCCCCACCCCCCCCACCCCCCTTAAGCAAACACTCAGCAGGCTATGCTTATGGAAAATTATTCTCACGGTAATCAGCTGTACATGCTGACAAACTTGTTCTTTTCTGGTTGCCTAGCTGTCTACCAACCTCCTCTGGCTCCCCGCCATGACCTCTCTGAAAGAGCTGCTATAGCAGTAGCGAGTATTTTCCCAGAAAGCCTTATTAACTGTGCTGTAGGTTTCCAGTGTTTGAATAGCAACCCATCATACTGTAATTATAGTGAAAGTCTTTTAAATGAAGACATTTGGTTTCATCTTTTTAAACAGATACGAGAAAATTCAAGGCCAAGAAACCTAACTGGGCAAATCAGGTCAGCATTGCATGTTACGCTGTTGCAGCAAACACAGAAAAACTCAGTCTAGAGTTCAAATAAAATCAGTTCTGGCCCTCTTAAAATCCACAAATATATCCTATCAGCTGAAACCAAATATATATATAAAACAAATGTGGAAGTAGGCTTTAAGAACCATGACATCAACAAAAAAAGCCGGTACATATTTTTATTTTCCAAAATTTATTTGTCGCAAAGAAGTATAGAAAGAAAATTGATTAAAGAAACATTATCAAAATTTTCTACTTCAGGTTATAGTACATAGAATCAATATTTATTCGGTGATGCTGAGTTTTAGGAGACAGACTCCTGTGGATCTTCTCCAAGTTTAACGTCGCCTCTCTCCAGATCAGCCACAGGGTTCTCATACGGGTTTACAGGGCACCTGGGCACCAAATCCATAGGGGTTTTCAGGGACTACTGTGCTACAGATACAGCAGTATTTTAGTTAGAAAAAGAAAAAATAAAACATCAGCTACATTAGTTCCCATAGGACAATTTCTTCTCCTTCAGGTGGAGTTGATGAGCATGGGCAAAGTAGATATCCACATAAAGCTCTGATATCATTTGTATGTGTCATTTTAACATACCATAGGAAGAGTCCTGAACTGAAAGTAATAATAGCGTAGAGAGAAAGTACCAATTAAAATAACTTGGCTGTCTGTGCTAGATTCTAGATATTCCTAAGGTCTTAAGGAAATTTGATTATATTTATTTACTAGGATGCAATCAAACCCAAAGATTTACTTTTTGACTTCGTTATCTTTGAGGTGAAACAACTGGACAGACTGCAGATTTTCTTGTTGACACATGATATGCACAAGCAACAGTTGACTGCACACACACTTTTGCAAAAAAAAAAGAAAAAAGATGGTTTTCATCCATCTTCTCAAGCCAGCTTGCAGCACATTCAATTTCATTTTGTTTATATTTGTTAAAGCTCCTACTGCATATATTTGTTAAGCTTCTAGATTTGTTAAACATGTTCTCTTTTTCCTATAAAAACATAGTTCACTGCACCAGTGGCTCTAATGGCCTGGAGCTGATATAAGGAAACTCCCTGAATGCAAAAATCAGGCTGATCAAGATATGCATGTTCTCAATCTTGCTTTATGAGGTGGAGCCATACACCTTCAAGAACACTGATGCATAAATACTGCTCTTTTTCTTTTTCCCCTAAATATTTGCATCAACTAGCAAACCCACACAGAAGCAAGATGATTAAAGAAGTAGTAATGCACTAGAGACAGCCTGACGCAGCGTGAAGCCCCAGGTCTGGACCCATTTGCCAGGTGAAGGCCTACCTTTGATGGGATCTGGCTCTTTGGCCTCCTGGAGGGCAGCCGCAGCAGAACAGGACCAGCAGGACACGGCCAGCCCTGACACACCGCAGGGCTGCAGCAAGGATCTGGTAGCCTGAGCCCCTGCACAACCCCAGCAGGAACCAAGGAGCAGTTTGCACCTATTCCTTGGGACTGTTACATGCCAAATACAGAAATGAAATTAAAAAAAAAAAAAAAGGAAAGCTACATGAAAGTTATGAAGTCATTCACCAGATTCAAAGTGCAATTGTTGCATTACGTATTTCCCAGCTGTTCGTTGACTTATTGGGAGTAAACTAATGACCTCAAGCCAGCTCTTAGAGGGCAAGTACATACATCGCTTATAGTAAAAAGGGTGGATTTTGAATGCACATGCCCGTGCTCCCCTCCGCTCAGTAAGGATGAGGCTTCCTGGTCAGAACCACACTGATCAGGGTGGGAGGTCAGTCACGCTGCAAACAAGAACTGACGTTTCAAAGTCAGAGCAAGATTTCTGTTGTTAAGGAAACGTGCTCTAACAATGGATTAGCAGATCGCAGTAAGGGAAGAACATGTTTTTCTTTTTTCTTTTTTTAACCAGTGAATTTCTTGAGCTTTATGGTGGCTGATAAATAGCTGAAGGGAGATTTCATTACATGGAATTTAAAAACTGTCAGGAAACTTGGAAGAAGAAATAAACATTCCTTTTAATACCTGTGGATAAATCAAAATTAACTTATTTACTCCACTCATGGTTATTGCTGGGTATAAAACTCAAGTCACACCTCTGCTGAGGTATAAACCAAGCAAAGATAATAAAAAGTGTTTCAACAAACCCTGCACTATGCGATTTTGAAGACGAGCTTTGATGCAAGGCTAGACGCTACCTTGGCTGCGGAAAGAAAAGCGTTTCCCTCTAATTTGCAGAGCAGCCACAACTTCAGGCAATGATCAATTAATATGTATTAAGAGAAGAGAGAGAATGCCTCAAATTCCACTATGTTGCTCAGTCCATCTTCTCCACAGTCCTGAAAAGGAGTGATACATTCCAATGCTTCAGGCCACAAAGGAAATGTCAAGGAGCTCTTGAAAAGAACTAGATGTCCTCAGAACTGATTTCAAAGTTAAAGCAGAATTGCCCATATCTTACCCCAGCATATTCAAAGCGTGATTCTACACCGAAAGCAAAATCAATGTTATCGGGTGCAAATTACTTTCCTTCAAGTAAACAGTCTTGAGGTCAAAAATGAGAGCTAGAAAAGATATGGCAAACAGAAAGACATGCGTAACAGGCACTACAGGGAGAGAAAAAGTTCTAGCTGGCACCCAAGACAGCATTTGTGCAAGAAATGAAAGAACTTACTGTCCCACAGCATTGGTTCTCAGACTCCAGCCTGCTCACTCTGAGGGCGAAGATGCTCTGCTGTGTGGCTGGCCCACAAAAGGAGAGGATTCTTCCTACTGACACTGCACTTCCACATCCATATGGAATCAGCAGAGGCTTTCCTGACTAATTGAAATAAAACCTAATTGTAAACTTTTGCAATTTCTGTTGCTAATCCATGGCTTTCTGTAATCGAAATCTACAGCATACAAACTCAATATAGAGAAAAAAAACCACCACAGGCTCCAGATCCTCTTTATTCCAGGCTATTACTCATCTGAAACAGATAATGTGAAAATCTCTGTGAGAAAGGAAATGCAGTGACTGAATCTGAAATGAGCCGTAACTTAATAGATGATTCAGTTACCTCCAGAGCAGGTTGGGACTCCTGAACGTTTAAAGGTTCAGTGCACAGAGAACAGAAGTGAATGAACCTCATCAGTAAAATAGTGTTATTTGCCATCAATTCAGCAACGATATAAACCCAGTTCTCTTCCATGAGGTCTCCGCTGAGAAAAACAATGTGGTTTACTTAAAAAAAAAGAAAAAAAAAAAAAAAGAAAAAAAAAAAGAGAACTTGTGTTTTCACAGCTCAAAACCCATGTCCAACCACAAAGACGGTTCCTTTTTTTCCAGTTACCACAAGCGGTTTTGCAGTAAGCGGGCTGTCATTTTCTCCAGGCCCAACCAAAAAGGCCGATGAGGGAAACAAGCCTTTCCTCCCTTTTGTTCATTCCTGGGCTGCCCTGGAATGCTCCTGGAATACCCCTCCCGCACGATGACAGTAATCATACGCTCTCACTCCTGATCCCTCCCAATCATGTTTTTGTGGCTGCTGCATGAGGTTTCCACTTGTTCCAGGCTGCTCCACTTGTCACTGAGTATAATATGAGATGGAAGAGACAGTAGGAATTTTTTTTCTATGAAGAGCCACGTTCTCCTTTAAGCCTGCTTGTTTTTTTGGTGTAATCAACTCTCTCTTCACCTTATGGAAAATAAGAAAACCAAACTGTGTGACCTAAATTCAGCACTGGGACAAAAATCAAGATTTGGGAAATGCTGTTACACTACTGAAAAAAATAGTAAGTCCTTGGAGAACTACCTACTTCTTCAGACTTTGATGAAACCTTTAAAAATATTATGCTTCATGGCACTAGAAAAAAGAACTAAGTAGAACGTTTTCCTCACCTTCTTACTCCAGTTTCAATTGTAGAATGTTATTTCTGAAATGTTGTGATTTAAACTGGAACTCAAAGTATAAAAATTACCGTAGAGGTCCACATTTAAAGACAAAATTCAGAGATACGTATTTTTCTGTCAAAGATAAGTCTGACAAGGATAATAAAAACTGTTTATTAAATGAGTATTTATAATATAGATCTTTACAAACATTACACTTGCTTATATTGATACACATTATGTCATTTCTAACATATTTCATTATCTTGGTGCGACGAGCCGGTATCCCGAAATGGAAAAATACGAAAGAGCAGCTTCCCATAACGCTTACGGACATGAGCAGCGGGTAACATAGCTTGAACCCTAAGGCCTACAGTGAGAAATTCAGAGGAAAGCCTCCGATAAATAATGACAGCAATTTCCCTAAGACAGATCACTGTGATTTCTTCAAAATATAGACAGGTAATTCTATCTGGTGGCTTTTTTTGAGAGAATTTTGCTTGAAACTAGAGGTTTTATGCAGGAATAGCAGCTCTTTGCTGATATTACTGCAAATGTAAACATCAAAGACAAAAAACTATTTTTCAGTGGCTCCCTTAGACTCACCACCAGATACTGGTATTTCCATTTCCCTTCAGGACTCACTGCTTTGCCATGACACAAAAACAGAAACAGCTTTTGCATAATTAATGAAACACAGGGTCTGAAAATAGTCCTTTTTTCTTCCCTTTCCTGCCTACCACTATTAAGAAAGCAGACAAAATCCTAACAATAGAGCCTGAAGGTTAAAGGGCCCTTACAAATAGCTACCAGCCAGCTGGTCTGAGAAAAACAGTATGAAGCAAAACATATCACCCAGAACTCTCTTTGAACAGCAAGATCTGCACAGTAAGGAACAAACAGTAAGTTAACAGAAATGAGGAAAAAAAAAAAAGGGGTCAGAGTTGAGGACAGTACCAGCAGGTACCCTTCAAAGGTATACTACGTTTTTAGCTATTTACACTGTGACCACCAACAGAGAGAAATAAGTTTACTGGGAATGGCTTTGGCTATAAAATAATTTGTTTATGAAATTGAAAAAAAAAAGGAATACTAAAACATCAGTGTCTTGTAAAATGCTTCCATGTGTTTTATCTTTTTATGTACATTTTCAACAAGCAAAATACTGCCAATATTCTTTAACTAAAATATTTCCCCTTCCACTAAAATATGCACATACTTACAGAAGAAAGGAATGAAAAGGGAAGAATCTAGGATTGCTGAAACGTACTCTGGAAGCATTCATTCCTAACTGTTTGTT
Source organism: Podiceps cristatus (assembly GCA_000699545.1). Taxonomy (NCBI): domain Eukaryota; kingdom Metazoa; phylum Chordata; class Aves; order Podicipediformes; family Podicipedidae; genus Podiceps; species Podiceps cristatus. The sequence continues at coordinate 10,564 of JMFS01034600.1, forward strand.
TTTCCTTTACAGAAAAGGCCCAAGCCACTTTTGCAAGATCTGCAGATTGAGGAATCCTGTATATGCACGTATTTTAAATTCTTTTTATACTGGAAGATCGGGATTTTCCACCATATTGTCCTTCCTTATGCTTCTGGACACAGTTACAGGTATGGCGAAAAGGGCCTAAAAGCAGAGCAGAAGGGGCTGCCATCTGTTCCCACCTGATCTTTTGCAAGATATGAAGTCAGTGCAGCTTTGTACAACGACCTGTGTTTACAGGTTTTCTTCCTCTGCTCCTTTAGTTCCTTTCCTCCTTTGCTTCTTCATCTCTTTCCTACAATACAAAGTAAATCATCGTGGGGCGGTGCTTTAGCACCTTCCAGATGAATTTATCAGAGGATGTAAAGCCAATACATTCTTCACCTAAAGACACTGACAAAATAAGCAAAGTGCTCACTTTGACACCTGTTTTTCACCCTTGCATGTGAGAAGCACAAACATTTCTTTCGTGAAGCTGGAAAGTCAGGCTGGGCATAAGGCAGCTGTGCTTTGGATCTTCACACTTCCAAAGGTCTCCAGCCTCCACCCCAGCTAGTTGCCATCACAGGGAGAGACGCAGGGGGAAAAGAAACCCAGCTGACAAAGGCTGCTGATTGCATACACGACTTCTCCTCAGCAGCTAACCCCCGGACGGCCTGAAGTACCTACGCCTATTTTTATGTATTTCCCCTCACACCGTGGCAGCCCGCGTGAGGCAGCGCCATGGCTGACACCCCCACTCCTGCCTCCCTGCGCGACCCTGCACCCCCGGGACTGCATGAACTGCCCACCCCACGCACCGCGATGAACGGCCCCCCCCACGCACCGCGGGGGGGCAGAGCGCAGCCGACTGTGTAATTTGTACAGCAAATCACGACGAAACACGTTCCTTTCTCTCAGAAAAGGTGAAAAGATTTTTGAGTTACGAATTAAACCAGGTTTGACCAAAAATGTAACGGCTCCCAACACACCCTCGTTCCCGACCCCCTGCGTGAGGCCCGGCCGCCCCACGCACTCGCTCAGCAACCAGCTTCGCTTCAGGCAAAGGTGCCGGTTAAGGGGCTCCGAGGCCTCCTCGCGCTCCGGGCGACTCCCCCACGCACCCGGCCTGCCCCC
>JMFS01034605.1:0-21885 GCA_000699545.1 Podiceps cristatus
GACCCAGGTGCAGGACCTTGCACTTGGAAGAGTAGATGGCGTTTTCTACAGCTGACAGCACTCTGCTTTACAGCTCTTGGTGTGCACTAATGCAGCAGTGCACATTTGTACACAGTTGTGTCAGGTCACTGCAAGCCCTGCTCCCTACTGGTGTGGAGCATTCAGTGCCGCAGGTACTTGCATAGCACCCTGGTGTAGAGAAGCTGTCAGCTGGGAGGAGCGCACACTTCTACTGCTGAGTATTTTTCTGTACCGAGACAAGCAACTATTTTATCTGTTTAACTGCACAATGCAAATGCCTCTTGCCAAGAGCCCGTCTTCTCAGTTTAAAGATGTGTTAATTGAGTAATAGGCAATATTTGTCACGAGGGAACTATATGTCTCAGAGATGTCTGCTGCCGGATCACGACAAGTTCTGCAGAGCAATATGTTTTTAGAAGAACATCCCTGCTGCACTGTGTGGGTTCTGCTGTGGCTATCATTCCAGACAGGACTGACCATAACCCCTGGAATAGATCAGCAGTGTGAGCTTTGTTTTGTTATTGTGGTAACCATTGTAACCTGAGAAGTCAATAGCTGACTTCTTTAGTTTAATTTATCTTATAGTACAGAAATGGCAATGTGCTTCTGGTAAGGAAACCCAATTCTGTTTATTTTTTCCAATCCATAAAGAAACATTGTGTTCACCAGATCTTACTGCTTCAATCATTTTGAGACTACAGTCTTGAGATTATGCCCCTCAAAAACCTATGAAGGATTGCTCTGTCTATTCTCGGGAACTGGTGATCTCAAGGTAATTATTGTATGTTTTTAGTGCCTGTCTCCATCTAGGATATCAAGTCACTAATCTTCAAAAACTTTTGGAAATCAAATTGCAAAAGACTGTGTTGAGATATCTTAAGCAAGCTTGCCTCTGATGATGGATACAAGAACTTACTAAAATCAGTCTCCTTTCAGATATATCAGATCAGATACTCAAAATCACTAGTCAGTTTTTGAAAGCTAAATACCCTCACTGAGTGCTTTTCAAAGATGCATCTTGTTGAAACATTACTTGTTTTCTAAAGCTCATAATAATTTAAAACATCTAGAATTATGTGAGCTATGGTTCATAAAAAATGTATTTTAAAAAGTTGGATTGAAATTAAAATCAGACTACTCCTGCTTCTGGGATACATTTTAGAAGTATTGTACCAAGTTTGTTTCAGCAATGACTCAGATGATTTTGATGATAGTCTGCTGTCTGGAAACACTGAGGTGTGTTTACTACTCACATTAAAAGACACCTTGATTGGCCCTTGTAGCAAACTTCTCACAAGTTAGTAGATCACTAAAACAAATTGGACACACAGGCACAGTTCTGAGGACCCATGAGGAGACTGAAAGTAAAATACCAGAGTTGAGCAGGCTTTGCCTACATTAGGACAGTCTTGCTCAAACTTCACAGCTGTTGTCACTGTTTTGTTCATGAGAAAGCTTGTGAGACAAAGTCCCCATTACTGATAGTGGCTTAATAATTTTTGCAGGGATGTGTCACTTCACGTTGAGTATGATGACAGGAAAGTTAAAATAGAATCACAGTGCTGGAGACAATGAAGGCAAACTCATTCAGTTAAAATCCAGATTTCCTTGCACATGGCTGATTCTAAAACTGGTTTGTTCTTCCATACCTTTGGGTTTACTTTTTAAGACACATTTATTGGGGAAAAGTGAAAAATGGTCCATTAAGAACAGTGAAGTAGAGAATGGAAGGAGGAGAGCATACTGAGAAGGTAACAATGGGGAGCTAAAGGAAGAGCTAGAACAGGAAGACTGTTGTGGAAAAAGGAGCAAGCAAGAAGGGTAGTCCCTAATGGATATTGTACTAGAGGATATAGGTACTCTCATTTCTGCTTTCATGGTGTCTCTAATAGAGGAAAGTTTGGATATAGATATTTAAATATGTATTTTTAAGGAGGGAAAAGACCTCGCTGTGCATGGCTTTTAAAACACAGGAAAAGAAAATCACACTCCCATTTATTTGGGTCAGCCCTGTGAAATGAGTCTTAAGAATTTCCCCAAATCGCAAACTTAGAGAGGTTCACCCATCTATAATATTAAACCTCTGATTTGCCCAAGGCTGAGTATTGTTTCTGGTTGCTTGGGTGATAAGATAGGTTTTGTTCTGGCTGATAAATTGAGCAAGGGCTTCACAGTGAAAGAGCTTTGTTAGATGACACTGCACGTTTTATATCATCTCTTTTTGAGACTTACTATTTTTTTGTAAGAAGGAGTCACCTAAAGACCTTGAATATTCAGTTAAAATAATTAGCTTAAAATATGTCTATAATGTTCTGATTATTTCTACTGTTCATAGCTGGCCCACTCAGTTAAACGAATGTAAATTTTAAAGTGCATAACGTCTCCCATTTGCTGTATCTGAAAAGTGTACATATTGGCCCTAGTAGCAGTAACTACAGCCTGTTTATTTGCCTTTAACTTCCATGTGCCTCTGACTATATGCATTTTATAAAGCGATAAAGATTATGGAATAGCATCAGATCTGCATTAAGAAACATTTCAAGGATGTCCTTTCATTTTTGATACTCATCCTGTAGGCCTCCATGGTAGATGTAGCTGTGTTATCTAAAATGCTTTTGCCTTAATTGAACCAATCCTTTAACTTATGAAGGAAAGAAATGGGCATTTTTCAAGCTACCTTGTAGCAGTTTTGCAATGAGAACTGTACTATCTTAGAAAAAAATCACCGTTGCTGTTTATTCTTTTCTTTAATCCTAATTAAGCTCTTCAGATGAAAATAACTGATATTTTTCATCAGTCCTATCATTAAGGACACACAAAGGTTTCTGTTGCCCAAGAAAATTTTTAGTGGAGCCATGTATATATTAAGATCTGGTGTAACAGCACAAGCTTCTTGTCTTTCAAGAGGAATTTCCCTGCGAGACTTATTTGGGTTTTTTGTTTTAAATCATACCCCCTAATGAATGACTAAAAAGATGAACGAGAGTGGGAGCGTTTCCCTCACACACTAGGGTGGCCTAGATTATGATACTGTGAAATATGACTTTAGAAAAAATAATCTGATTTGGTATTTTAGTCTGATACAAGCTCTTCGGGTGTATTTTGTATCCAGACAGCTACTGAATTACTCGAGTATATCAGAGACTGAGGAGGAGTTGCCTCCTGAATAGACAGAGGATCATAAACTAAGAGGGATCCTTAGGAATACTTGGCATCAAGTTCTAGAAAGTCAGTTATATTCAGACTTGCAGAGAAGCATCAAAGGTGCAGAGATGGCCAGAGCTATTTCAGGAGTTACCCTAGATCCTGCATCATTCCTTCCAGTTGTGCATCTCCACAAACCTGGCTGCTGGTGGAAGTGGAAAAGTGGGGAGCTGCAGGGCATGGAAGCTGAAATCCATGAACCTTTGTGTTGTGTATGTATGAAGACAGGGAAAGAACAGTGTGAAGTAGCTCATAACATTGCTGTGTGGTTAATGCAGGTGTAATATATTTGGAAAATAAATTAAATTGATTCTTTGGCCAAGAAGGAGAGAAGGCTATGTGGTCAAGAGTAGTGGCAGAGAGGAGTCAGGGGAGTATGGGAGGAGCAGCATTTTTCCTTTTCAGCAGTGGAGAGCAGCTAGACTGACTCAGCTTTAATGTAGATCTTTATCCTGGTAAAACATAAGTTAAAAAATGGGTGATGGGAATCAGTCCTGATGGAAAACTAATAACTGGCAACATTAAGATGCTCAGAAAGAGGTGTTTTCTACCTAGCCATGGAGGATACTTGCCAGTTCAGAATGTGTGAGGTCCCTGAAACCAGAAACCAGGGAATGGAGACTGGATCCACGGCTAGTTCTCCCTTGCTAGGCTTTGTCTGTTACTGCCATGTTGATTATAGATATGAAAAATGATGTGGTTACAGATACAATTCTGGCACATGGAGGAAGCAGTTTTAATTACCTGTTTCATCACACATTTCCAGTGTTGCCTTGAGGAATTCTTGGTCTTTTTGTTCTTTATTTCTTCTTTGGACAAATCATCATCAGAAACCATAGAAATTGCCCATTTTGTGGAGTGTTTTGAAAATAAATGCATAAAAAGTAGAAGGTACTCAGACCCTGTGCTAACAGAGACCCTACTGAGACATCAGATAGATGGCATAATACATTAATTTCTGCTCAGCAATGAGGAAGAGGATTCATTTCTCCAACCCTTTTAGCTTTTTACTAAAGAATTGTATTGTCTCAAAAATATGCATTTCTTTCCATTGAGACTTTCTAAGCTAAATGATTCATGGACAGGGGGAACAAAACCCCATATTTTAATATGATTATAGATAATTCAATTTCCATGCTGGTGATCGGTGATTAATTAGTCGCTGAAAACATTAATCCAGTCTGCGAGCCACAAAGTTACAGTCTTATTCCAATGACTCCAAGATAGAAGGAAACTTTGGAGCCGGTTCAGTAATATAAGTAGAGCACAAATCTGACCAAAGCGATCTAATGAAAAAGTTCAAGCACAATCCAATGGTCTCTAGAAAGTCAGAATTCCAGAATAATTGAATTCAGAGTAATTTCATCCATTTGTGTGGGCTTCTGTGAAGTGGGAGATGGACAAGAGTTTTATTTCATTCTGGCTCATCTAAAGAAATCTTAGACTTCTCCTTACTGATCAGATTACCTTTTGTTTTCAGTATGACATTTTATAAGAGATTGTTGGGACTGTCTGTTAGTATTCTTCACGTAAACTTATGGAAATTCTGGGTAGAAGTAAGCACAATGGTTTTACCACCACAATTCATACACATTTTCCACACATGATAAATGCAAGTGATTTGCTTAATGCCTGCCAATTACATACTGTAACTTTCCCTTTTATGCAATTATTCATATAAGCTAGACTCCAATCAGTGCTTCTTCATGAATCTGCCTTTATAACAATTAAACCAATTGTGGTATTGAAATGAGTTCTTATATTTTCTACTGGCAGCTACAATTCTGGTTAAAAGGATGGTGAATATAATCTACAACAGTTCCAAAAGGGGGAAGTACTGCAAGCAAATTCCAGCACAGTTTTTTGTCTGGCTATTTGCAAAGTTCCCAGCAACTTCCATCTGTCTACCCCAGCTTCCGTGTAATAAGTTAATAGTGCAATAATAGCTGATGAATTGGGAGGGAGTAGAGGAAGCAGCAGAGCTGTGCTAAGAATGGAACGATGTGCCCTTACGATGATAAACTGATCCCATTCTATTAAATCACAAAGCTGTCTCCACTCTTCTCTTCATCCCACATGAGCGGCTGAAGAAAAAATCGTGGAATTGCTATCGCTCATTGCAGCTGTCAGGAAATGATACTAATTAGTTTAATTTGCAATAACACAAGCACTTAACTCTCCAAATAATCTAAGTTAGTAAGTCAGTTTTTATATTATGACAATGACATGTTTAAGAGCCTCTGGAGCAGTGATTTCTTTAACCTCTGACTCAACTGTTTTACAAAGGAATGCAGCAAAAGTCTTTGTCCTGTGTTATTCTGGTACCTGCTTGTGAGGGCAATTACTTGATAGGAATTGTGGCAGCATTACTTAAAGAGGAAAAAACCTGACAGCTGTCATATGCTGGTATTTTGCAAAGCAATGTCAAGTAAAGAAATCTTATTCAAAACAAAAATGCTTGTCCTATGGTATTAATTACTATAAGATAATACCAACAAAAGATGGTCAAACTGACTTGTTTTCCTCATTTCATGTCTTTGTGCTGTTTCTGAATTTGGCCATAGTTTCTTATTTCTTTCATTTTCTGGTGTTCACACACTTGTCTTTTGGTATTGTGTGTGATTTTCTAATGCTTCTGGCCAAGGCAGAAAATGTTGATGAAACATTTGGAAATACTAGCCAAACTCAAAAAGAAAAAGAAAAAAAAAAAAAAAAAAAAAAAAAAAAAAAAAAAAAACACCACAACCCAAAACACTAGATTGGTTTGAAAATAATGAGATTTTGAAAGAAAAAAAAAAAAAAAAAAAAAAAAAACACCTATAAATAAGGTTGGTTTTGCTTGCTCTCTCTCTTTAGACCTCTCGTATTTCAGCCTGGACAGTCATAGGAGGTTTTTTAACATTGCGAAATTCTCCGATATAATCAGCAGCAATTTAATGTAACATCAACATGCTAGCTTTAGAGTTGTAGAGTGATCAAACCTTGGAAATGAATGGAGCGCTTTATACCCCTCCAGACTCATGTTTCAGGCTCTATGCAAACTCAAATACTACATTAATTAATGCATTGATTGTGGTTTTGGTGATTACTTTTCCTTTGCTTAATGTGATGATGATAAAGGTGGTGTGGAGAAAGGATGAATGAGCATACGCTGTCATGGCTGATCTTCATTTTTTAATAAAGACTTACATTTTGGAGCACAATTTTGTGCAAAGAGGAAGAATCAGTGGCAAGTTCCCCAATGATGGAAGTGTGGAAATTGGTGGCTCCTGAAAAGACACAGCAAGTTGATTTAGAAGCCTTGACTGTGTTATCTTTTAAAGGCTTCAGTCAGACTTTCAAGATTGGATTTTAAAAGTTTTGCATAATCAGTACAGTTTCACTGTACAGAATCAATCACACCCCTCTCAGAATCTCCTCTGCTCCCTGGATTTTATTTCAAGACATCACTTAGAGACATACTCTTCCCAGCCTTTACAGTCCAGTGAGGGTCTGAAAACCTGAATGCCAGGAACAGTGGTAACAGTTTTGAAAGTGTATCAATATAATAAATAGGGAAAAAAAGTCACTGTAATCGGGGTGGGAGTAGGGGTGTAAGAAAAGAAAGGCTTATTTACTTAAAGAAAAGAATACTAGAACTCCTACTTTGTCCTGGTTTTTTCAAACCTCATAATTCAGTTTATCAACTGTCAATAACCAAATGCATGTTTCTCTTTTCCCAAGAGCTGATTAAAGCTGTGGTCTCCTCCTGTAATTCATGACATTCCATTGTGTTTGTTTCTCCTGGAATTTTCAGGCTGAATTACTGTAACTAATATACCACTAGCTCTGTACTGCAAGAGCCCTGACCTTTTGAATCTCTCCTTCTTAGCAGAAAATTGGCATAGAAAATTTCAACACAATAAATGCTTTTTAAGTTTTACTTTATCTTGATCCAGAAATACATATACACCATCTTATTAAGTTAGTTTGCCACCAGTATCAGGTTGGGTTATAGAGTTCTGAAGATGAGAAGATAGGAAAAGACGAACTATTGCATTTGCGGTGGATTAGCCGTAACCACGAAAAGACCGAAAACATAGTCCTTTTGGCCTCACTCTGAAATGAGACCATACAGTTAACTCATGGACAAGTACCCATGCACACACTGATCCCAAGTCCTCCCAGAAATCCCTTCCCTTTTGGAAATATTCAGGTTTCCACGTCTGCTTCAGAAGCAGTTGGAGAAAGGTTTTGTAGCAGAAAAAATGATTATCTGAAACATGGTTCTGATTATTCCTTGAATTCAAATCGTGGTATTAGCTCATTAGACCCTGCACAAACTTAGAAAGTATTCCAAGTGGCAGGTGCTAAACATCTTTGCCAGGCAAACAGATACCATCTTCTTGTGGTCATTGGTATTATGTCAAGATTTTTGTTCATGGTGGAGCCTTCGCAACACAGTGCTGCATGCTATGAATTGGAGGTAGTGGAGGTTTGCAGAGAAGAGAATGTCTGTGGTAATTGGAGAGTTATAAAATGGCAATCATCTGGGGATGTTTATGTGCTGGTTGAACCAGTTTAGGAAGTCAATGTTGCTGCTGAGTCTGCTTTCTTCTTTCCTAATGTTGTGAGGCATATGTTGGTATTTTTCAGGCTGTAGTTCTGTAGTGTGTTGCTTTTGCAGATGCATCCTACGCTGAGACAAAAGCAATAAGCTTTTGATCAGGGTAGCAAAAAAACATAAAGTGAAATTACCCTGGCCAGGGACTTCTGTGCTTTCTGGGTAGCTTTTTCGGGCAGAATGACATATTTTTTCCCGTGAGTTTTGGCTAAGCTGCAGGCATGGTGTGTGGAAGAATAAACAAATGACTTGCAGCTCTATATGAAAAAGCGATAGCCAGATGATGCTAGCTCTTTGTGGTGGTATGGAGCCACAGGATTCCTTTGAAGAGTAAAACCTTGCTCAGCATGTGAAACAGAAGCTTCAAACTGAAGGCAGGTTGCCACTGGAGGACCTCACTGCACAGGACCAGGAATAACTATATGCTACCCTTTTCCTAAAGGAGTACTTTCTGACACCTCCTTCTTTAAGCTGGAGCTAGTAATTTCAGTTACTATGGATATGGACAAAATATGGATAGGACAGCTTGCTAGTTTTCCCCCACACTTATCCATAGCTGCTGGTCCTCATCCTTATTATACTTCTTTTCCAGTGCTGACTTCAGTGTTATAAAATATTTAGCTTTTTGATGCTAAATCAAATAAAACACCCAGAGCCACTTTGTAGCTAGACTAGACAAATTCCTGTACAGATGGATGTTACAAAAGTAAACAGATAAATCACTCAACAAAATTAAGAAGCTTAAGGTTGTTGATCAACAACACAAACTCACTATTTAAATGCAGATTTTTTTTTTAATCTACGTTAAGGAGAGTTAAGTATTTATGGGAAAAACTTTTTGTAGCTTTTGCAATGTTTGTATGTTTAGTTAGAATCAAAGTGAAAAGTAGATTTTTTTAACTAGCCTGCTCTCTAAGGACATCCACAGAGTTGAATTGAAATACCCACATTCTTTCTGCTGTGGGTTTTTTTGTGTTTTGTTTTGGTTTTTTTAATAGGTTGTTATGTTCTAAACCCACAATGAAAAGTATCTTCTCCTAAAGTGTGTAATTACCCTCTGTTGCTCTCAAATCTCTTCTGGTTTCTGAGCTTATTTAATAATAGTGAACAGATAAAAAAAGTTACAAATGAAGGTACTATCAATTTGATACTCAGCACATAAATACCTATAATGATAGTGTGCTTGTCAGCATCCATTGTTTCCAGTTCTGCCCATTTTCTATTTCTACAGGGAGTTCCATCCTCTTGTGCAAAAAGTGAGAGACAAACAGGGATTTTGGACCAGGCAAAAAGGGCCCCAAAAATTAAAGAGTGTGTATAATGGCCTCTGTATTCCCCGAGGTTTTAGATTGTTGAATCGTAAAGTTTTAACTTGGAGATTCACATCTGCACAGACCCAATTCAAATCTGGACTGATTTGTCTGCTAACAAGAAATGTGTTGAAAGAGTAAATCGGGCCAAAAGGTACAGGCTTATCTCTAGTTTGTCAAAAGCACAAGCTCATTTTATTTGTCACATTCTACTTAACCTATTTTCTATCTAAATGGACACAACAACAAGGAAATGTTCAGAGAAGCACAGTGGAAATCTCTGAAAGGATGACTATGGGGAGATTCATCGACAGCATTATTTTACATGGGAAGGAGGGAGTGAAAGGATGTAAGTCTAAGGGTATAAAATAATCTCTCATTATCTTCCTTACAGATATTTTGACCTATGACTATTGCCTTGTTCTTGCCACCTCTCAAAGCTTCCTGGCAGCCACCATGCAATCATAACAAGCATTTAAATGCAAATATTAGAATAGTGGTTGTGCTCTAGTGGACAGTTCCTCAGATAGCTGCGGGCATGATTGGCTTGTTGTGTCAGCGCCATTACAAATTAGAAAGTTGCAGGGACCTATGGGTTTTTTCAGTATGCCCAGTATGCATGCAGGGCTGGTGAAACACTGTGGTGGAAGGAACCATGCTGCATGCTGCCTTGCATGTTATATGTAGGTGGAATGCTTTAGCCAATAGATTGACTTGGGAGGTTCTGTCAGGGCAAGAGCTGCCATGTCCCATTTCAAGTGTCTCGGTCCATAGAGGCAGGCCTGGTGACGATTTTGGCCTCTCATGTCACCCTGGGAGTGCTGTACAGCTTTGGGGGTTTTCACATTTTCAGACATGCTAAATTTGTGTCCATACCCTACAGTCTGTTCTAAGAGGAAGCCTTATCTTGCACTCCAGAGTTTGCTGGAAGTGAAGAGAAATCACAGACACAAATTTATTTTGTTCATACACTTTAGACCCAGTGGGTTTTGTGACAGAGGGACCATGGGGTACACATATGAATTCAAACATGCCTGGACCTGCCACATCCTAGCCCCCACCTTGCTAGAAGTACTCCTGTGCCAGACCTCAGATCTCCCTACATCCAGTAAGGATACGAGGTGGGCCAGGCAGGGCAGAGTTATTGGCTGCAATTCTAGTAGAAACAGTGTGGGCCATGTGGGTATATTCAAGCACACGCATCATTTTTCCTATTGATTCTCCGTTTTCTTCAACCTTTTACTTCAAATGAAGACAGGATCTGAATCTGCTCTTTTGCAGATCTGTCCCTGCTACTTTTTTGCAGGTAAAGCACCACTTTGTGCTCTGCTTTTAATATATTCATTTCTTAACATTTTAAATGGAAAAAAAAAATCGGCACTGTTCTCTGTAATGTTTGAAACATCACTATTTACAGCATAGGCTTCTCCAAATGGGTTGCACTGATGTTGCCCTGAGAAAGCACAGTACAGATGGGACAAAGCTAGGCTGTGACATTTTTTATGAGCAGTGGGAAAATCCCCTCAGGGCAATCATTTGTTTTGCTACACACAGACATTCCAGGGCAGAGTCAACAGCAGTCTTTAAAATACCTTCCTCCAGAATACATCCTTGTTACTGGGATATAAAATGTAGGGCTTCACCACTGCTACATAAGCAGTGCTCCCATAAAAAATATTTATGCGGTGCTCCATTGTTCGTTTGTTTCTATAGGGAGATACCTCATGTGTCTTAACTCTGAAAGGAAACCCAGATTGTCTTGAGTTATTTCCAGAGTGGAAGGCACAGTCAGTGGAATTTGAGACATATGTGAAACCCACAAAAAAAATATTCTGAAGGCAAAGTTGAATCAACCTGTGTGAGTACACACATGTGCATGGGTGCACCTCCATAAGAAAGTGAAGCTATTATGTTTATCATTCACTGTATTCTATCAATTTTAATTTAATTTCATGAGGTGCACAAGACCCTGACATGCGGATAATAAACTATAAGCTACATTCACAAAAGAGAAAGAGGAATAGCAGCCTTTATTACATTTCTCTTTGTCTTTTGTATCTTCTTTCCTTTTGTTCAGTTCAGGTATTTTTTGTAAAATCATTCTAAGCTTTTTTTGTGCTAGTTTTATAAGAGAACAAACTCTTCGGCCACTTCTGTGAGTTGAAGTGAAGGTTAAAAATGAATACTCTGCTCACCTACTTCGATAAAGCCTTTTTTCTATATCTGTTGGGATTATCATCCATGTCTGATGGGTCTGTTTGGACTGGGTCCAAACTCAGGGCCTTGGCATTCGATCCAAAAGCAGCCCAGGTAAATTCCTGGTCCCAAGGCCCAAAAGCCACAGACCGAGTACTTGCTGCTATGCAAATATTCTTCACTGATACCCTGTTTCCCTCCACCCCCTTTCATTTCAAGTTTTGACCAGGAGCAAAATGCCATCATGAGCTCTGACAGAAGGATTTCTCATTCAGCATCTGTCCCTGCTGGTTAGTACAGCAGCACCAGTGGGCTCAGCTTGGAGTGAAAGGGGCAGTAGAGCTGCGTGATTCTTTGTGCATTGAGCCATTCTTGCAGCAAACAGGATAAACTGCAGGGCTTAACTTCAATTCAGATGTAATGTATGGGACAACAGACTCTGAGACTAGATGAAATAAAGGAATGGGTTATGTTTTTTTATTGATTGATGTTCAATCAATACAAACCTGAGGCCAGATCTGTGTTGTAACTGAGCTCAGTGATTAGTATCACAACTGTGAATGCCGCAATCAAATACACACTGATTTTATACAGTACTTAAAAATAACTTTCAAAACTGCACAGCGATATTACCTTCCTATAGATCTTTCCTCTTATTAGTTTTCAGGTTCCTACTTGTTCTATACCTCTCCCAGGCCTGCCTCCCCCATCTCACAAACACATATGTACAAATGATGTACACAATATATTGAAAGGACCCAGAGGTGCTTTGCAAATTGTGGACTTGATTCTTTCTTTTAAGCTATTACCTTTTCACCTGTGAAGGAGTGTGACAAGCCAGCTGTCAGACTGTGTCACATAACTACAGCAGTTCAAGGAATTTGAAAGCAAGAGGTTTGCTGCTTTAGATCTTGATGTCCTTTTCTCTGAAGAAAGGGTCTTCTTCATCCCCATCATAGAAATGTGCCTAGAGAGGCTGTTGCAGTTAGCGGCCTTTATATGTATGTGCACATGGGAGAACAGATGCCAAGTTCCAAAAAAACTGTGAAAAAGGATTGGAAAAGTCATCTGTTTCAATGACCTTCTAATTCTGCCGTACTGATACTCCAGAGGACATTGCTGTCAATGGCATTTACATCTATGAACTGAAGGGGGTGTATGGCCACAAGATAAGGCCATTCATCTACTTCTTAAATTTTTCATCGACTCAGTTCCCCCAGTTCCTGTTTACAACAGAGGAATATTGTTTTCTCAGAGCATTTGTAAGAGTAGCATTTGTTTTCCTCAAAATGTAAGTGCACAAGAGCTAACTGTCAGGGTTCATCATGGTCTTTCAAAGGCAGCATTACAGTTAACAAGTGACCAGCCATTCTATCATGAACACAGATCCGTCCACTTGAGGGTGGGGAGAGCAGGACAAGACTGTCCTGACTTCATTGCATGACACAAAGACATGTTCCAGGCTGGCTGGTGCTCAGTGAAGTCAAAATCCTCATCTTCCCCTGTAAAACTGTTGTCATGTGCTAGCCAACAAAATGTGTGAGTTGATTTTCCGTCTTTCAGAAAGGAAGAATGAAAGGTAGAATTATGTTTTACAGGCAGTTTCAGCAGTGAAGTAAATCTGTTTCTACTGATGTACTTGATTTTTCTTTTAATTATCCCACAGTTCTTATGCAACCCTGCCTCCTGTGCCACAACAGATTCCTAATGTGCTCTTTTAGATAATTTTTTCAGAAATACTCATTTTTCCATGTAAAGAAACCAAACATCCTTTGGGGTGGGGAAAAAACAAACAAACAAACAAACAAAACCAAAACAAAACAAAAAACACCACTTCATTGTACAAGTCCAGGTAAAGTTTGCTTTGTAACAATGACCAGATTTTGCCAACTGAAGCTTGTGTGCATCCAGTATATTTGAAAAGTATGGGTCTTGCTATTCAAAGTTCATACTTTGACATTCTATTTTACTCAGGATAAAAAAAAAAAAAAAAAAAAAAAAAAAAAAGAGTTTGAGCTTTCTTTGAAAAAGCTCAAATACAGTTTATCAACTAGGAAAGCACTCAGCTATCGTTTGGGATTATAAGGTTTGTGCAAGTTTGTGTATCAATAAATAATAATACATCTGCCATTCAGGTCTTGTTCCTGGGAGTTGGAGGGGAAGAGCATATATTGTAACCTCTGCAGTTTTGCTTTTGCCTGAGGGAAGATCCTGGCTCCACAGAGAGCAGTGGCAAATCCTGCATGAGTTTACTGACACAGGATTTCTTCTCAGATTTTCAGTATTATAGTGGGCATCATGCACTGCTGACTGAAAACTGGCTCAGTCTCCCTAGCATTTACAACTGTTATCTAGTGGGATGAAGTTCCAGTGTTCACATTACCAAAATCCTTCGGTTAGGTTTATTAACATTAGGGCTAAAGATAGATCATACAGTGCCTTTCCACCCAAGCAGAACATGCACGAGCACTCCACATCTCCCCTGCTCTAAGGCACTGGATGAGTGGGAAAGTGTGGTTGCTTCCAGAACACCAAAACCTCATTCTTAATTTTACTCTTTAATTTCCTTCCACAGTTTAGACCTAGATGAATGATTGGCAGGGCCCTGAGTGCACTAATGGCCTTGATGGCCCTGAGCAGCCTCACCTGGGGCCTCCCCTCACACGTCCTACCAATGGGCCCCAATGGGCCCAAGGACTCTTTTTAAGCTGAGCCCTGGCTAGCCTGAGTTACTTCCTGAAACTAACAATTTTTGTGCATCAGGAAACAGTCAATCCACCCAGGAAAAGAAGTGCTTCAGGTCAGACTAAAAGATTGTGGTGGTTAAAGAAATAGAATAAAATTTTGGAGAAGATTAACCTAATGTCTTCAAAATATAAACATTGAAATCAAAGGGTAAGTATTTTGGGGCTGGGTTTGGGGAGGATTTCAGTTGTTTGTTTGTTTTCTTTTGAAGTTTTTGGCTTAATTTTTAAACCATTTGGGGTTTTTATTTGGTTATGTTTTAACTGTAACAAAAACAAACAAAAAACAAAACAAAAAAAACATGGTATCAATGAAAAGTGGAATCTGCAAAATGTGAAAAAACAGTTGTGTCTAGAATGGTATTTGTCCCCAAATACTTCATCTGCTGGGGGGAAATGGGGAAAAAGCAGGTAGTTCAAATATCTCTTTACCTTCCCCGTTGTTCCTATCTGTAGCAGGAACTGAATGGAAACTTGATGGCTCCTGACCCTCATACTGCAGCTTGCTATCTTCTCTTTTCAATAAATTCTTTAACTGAATGCTAGAATCAGCCTACTTCATGGGTTCAAGAATAAGGTATATTATACGTGCTGCATAACAGTTCTGTAGGTGTGTTTTAGTTCCTGGTAGTCTTCCAACTTCTTCATACTGTTGCTTGTCAGGACAGTGCTTTGTAGCATCCTCATCTGCTGGCTGTCCCTAATTGCTTTTTAATGATCTTCTTGGCTGACCATTCTAAACTTTTTTTCCACTAGCAACCAAGTATTTGCTAAAGACCCATTGAGAATAAAATAGAGATGAGATAGAAATGAAGTTCATATGAAATTAGAAATTAAATGTGCTTAAAATTTCACTTTCTTGAGGTAAGTAAACTTCTATTTTTCACATGAAACTGCTTTACCGGATGTTGTTCTTAAAATATACAACTAACATAAAATAAAAGCAGCTACAATAAATAAATCTCTCACAAAGAATGCCAGCCTACAGAAACATTACAATAAGCTAGAGCATGTTTTTTTAATCACAAATACCCCAAACAGCTTGCAATTGCCTTATTTTTGTTCAATGCTTATTACTAATGCACTGTCAGTAGAAAAACAAAAAAATCAAAAATCCTAAAAATTGTTTTGAATAATTAATTATAGACACCTGTTTAAACTGAATGTCTCTAGACCCTAAGGCAGCTGGATCTGGAAGAGAGTAACTTGCCAAAAACAATAGCATCCATCTAAAGTCAAGGTGAACATCAGCTGGAAATTAACAATTACTGATGAGTTTATCCAAGACTTGTAACTTGGCCAGTGGCACAAAACCAAAAACTGATGATGTCTTCAAGGCAGGTACCTCCAGTGAGACAGCTCTGTCTGAGCAGTAGCTGGGTGGCTTCATTTATTACCTTACGGAATATCCCAGGGGAATAAAACTCTGCATGTCTATTGAAGAGTCACCGTTTGGAAGTCTTGGATCCCAGGCTTGGATCCTTCCAGGCTTCTTCCAGGCTTTCTGAGTCTATTCATAGCTCGACATTATTCATCTTGCAGTAGATACTAGTAAACAAGTTGGAGTTTCTTCACTGTGTGTAAGGCCCCCTGTTTTTTTGGCAAGTTCCTTGTATATCTAGTCAGTTATCCATTTTTTTTCATTTTTGTTGCACTGATAATCTTTGTTTCTGGAGTTTATGACATGGAGGAAGGAAGGAAGAAAAAGAAAGATAGCCAGCAGTAAATGTGCCTGCCTGGCAAAGTTTGCATAAAACCTTTCCTCTTTGATATTAGCCACTGATTTTGCCTGTGCATTGTTTTATTGATATGGTGATTCTGACAACTCCTTCGATTTTGTAACAGCACAAGTAGTTTTCTGTGAGATAGAAATGACTTCATGTGAGTTAAGCAGCCTGATGGAGTAACCCAAAAAACAACAGAAGACAAAAAGATTGGGCAAACCCTTTCTTTTTTTTTGTATTACTTATTCCAAATTCTAGTTGACTTTATCAACCAGTTTTTTTTTTTTTAACTTTTATCAGGCTGCACAAATCACAGACTTCAGAAGCAGAATAGATGAGAAGGAAATAATCTGAAGGCTTATTCAATGTTTGAACATTCTCTACTGCAACAATTGTCAGTGTAGAAAAGGAAATACTTATGACTGTATTTATTGTGGATAAACCTTCAGTAAATTGGTCCTTAAAATGATTGAATGGCAAAGGGTTAGCACATTTTAGCTTAGTTACTTGTGTAACAGCACAGAAACCTTCTCCTGATGCAACTGTAGAAATGGGACTTTTGCCATTGATATGTGTAAGATTCAGCCCTGTTTCTGAAGCTTCTTTCCCACATTGAGTTGATTATTGATTCAGACCAGGTTGATGAGCCAAATGAAGTTTTTAAATATTTTAAATGTGTGAAAGAGGAGATAATAAGCACATACTACTTTTCCTAGGGAATTTCTAGATGTTACTATTAAAAGAGACCGACAAAATGTGTAATCCAAATATTTGTGTCCCCACAGACAGTTCAAAACTATTCTAAATATGGAAAGTTTGCAGATCATCCAAAATCAAATGAAAATCTGAGAGTCTGGATTCTGCCTTGCATTTTGGAAATGTTTTCCCAGATTGGGAAGCAGCCTGGCCTGGAAGACTGCACAGCACAGGGAATCAGGAACGGCTGGGGAACCTGCCAGTGACCAGCTGTGTAGCCTTGGGCAGTCATTCAGCTCCTTGCCTCACTTCCCCCTCTCACAAAATGAGGCCCAGTACATGCAGAAGGTGAGAAGCTGGGGAGCAGCAGGGCAGGATCCTTCTTGTCTTTCTCAAGCCTGCCTTCATGTGGAACAGAAATATGACTGTTCTGCAGGCACTTGACTCCTCCTTACTCAGGGAAAGGGCAAGAGCTGCCTTGGCAAGTTCAGTGTGAAGACTTTACAATCCTCAGCAAACAGATCCTTACAGGTCTCTCTAAGATTGCTAAGTGGGTCAGGTTTGTTTCCTTTTACAGATGTAGAAAATAAGAGGTGACTTCAGAGGTTCTCAGTTGTGCTTTTGTGACTTAGGAGAATGCATCTGGCAGAAGATTAGTAGTAGCCTCTGAGTAGCTAGGCTGGTGCACTAACTGTTAGACCATCTCTTTAAAATAGGACTTAATGAGACTTGAGTTCCACCAAACATTAATAAGAATAAGTAAGTGCTCATGTGGAAGTTGTCAAATAGCAATATGACATCCCAAAGGGTAAGTTCTGGTTTTTGTTATGTAGCTTCAGCCCTACTAAGCTTTAACCCAATCCAGTGAAACTGTTCACAGACCATTCTGGCTTTTGTTGTGTGGGGTAGATATAACCCTTCATATCACTGCAGAGTCTGGGTCATTCTTGATACCCTAAGGCCAGATTTCAGCTGGTGTAGGCTTACTGTCTTCAGTGGTTTGTGATGGAGAGTGCAGGAATGGGTCCAGATTTGCATGTGTAGAATGTATTTCTTCTGCTTTTTTAACATTGGAAGGGAAAATGTCTTATGTACTACTCCTAGTTCTTAGCAAATCCTCTTACTTAAAAGCACAGAGATTCTCAGTAAAGAATCTTGAGAGTTATCTGTTCACACCTCCTGTTTCCAGTTCCTTCCTCTTCCATCAAATTTTGGAATCCTTTGAAGGGACCATAAAAAAAAAAAAAAAAAAGCTGTGCTTTACTATATCGTCAGACAGTGCAGTTTCTCTTTCTTCTGCAGGTTTCTTTGCTTATGTAGACAACAGAAAGGTACTGACTTGATGCCACCACTAAAAAGATAGAGAAAAAGCCTAAGGCACAGACAGGAGCCTGACTTCTCTCTGGTCTGGCTAAACAGCTACAAGTTCAAAAGCAGCTATTGAGTGTGTTTTTGAGTCCAAATACTTCACTTAATAGTTATAATAATTATGGTAGTTATGGCTTTTTGCCTTGTAACATCTTTTTTTAAACTAAGTGCTGCTCACAGCATTATAACTGAGCTAACTTCATGAGAAGATTTTCTTTATACTCACTGGCAAAATGGGTGTGAAGCATGTAACCTCAAATCCTAAGCATTATTCCTCACTTTATTTCAATGGAACTGTGCTGATTTCTACTATCAGATAGGCCGTGCCTTAATACCTAGGATGAAGTCCTGACGCTGTTGAAGGCAAGTGGAAGTTTTGACACTGATTTGAGTTGGACCAGGAGTTTACCCTTAAAATAATGCGATTTTTTGGAATGGTATCCAGGAGAAATAATAGATCAAAAATCTGAGCCAGTTTTAGAATGGATCAGTTTATGAAAACGATCTGATTACGTGATTGCCAATGATTATCTGAATGGTGAGAGTATTGACTGAGGACTGATGACCAATGAGGCCTTTTTCTTGTCTGTTTGATGGAAGAGAGAGTTTTGGGGTTATATCTGTCTTTGCAAAACTTAATAGAAGTAGGTATGTTGGTAGATATGTTTTCACTAAAATGTTATGTCATAGATTGCTGCTCTGCTGTATCTGAGAAAGTACAGATGTTGTAATGACACAGAGAATTAGATATCGATAGCACAGCGCAGAACACAATTCTGATTTCCTCTGCTCTGGTACAACTGCACAGAAGCACATCACAGCAACACTGAGTGGCCATTTTTGTTTATCTTCAGCTGGTCTATATGCCTTGCACTGTACTGTGCATTTTTACAGCACTAGGCAGGAGCCTGGACTTCAAAAGCCTGCTCTGATGTTCGGCTCATGCTGCTCCATCTTTCTTATGCAGGACTGACAGAAGCAGTGTCTACTGGTGTGTATCAGAAAGATTCTGTCACTGAGGCTAGCTTGTCACATCAGTCTCCATTGACACTGTTCTACTGTCTTGCCCACCAAAACAAGGTGGACTCATGTGAATTGCCTTTTGGCATTGAAGTCTGGCCTAGGCTAACTCTTGAGATTCACCCAAGAGCTGTTTCAGATAGAGTTAGTTGGCTCAGTCCAAAACCATGCCAAGAATTGGTCTCAATCTCTGGTGGCATAGCCATTGTGTTCTGGGGCCCAGGAACATTCCGAAAACTGTGAGGTATTTACTAGTATTGATGGATCTCGAGCTGGTAGAGAATTCACCTTGATAAGTGTTTATTAAAAATATTTAAAAGGGTATTTTAAAACTTTGAAATGTGTCAACAAATTTAGTTCTGAATGCAGTGGAGATGCAGAAGTGTAGCAGGAACATCAAAATATGGTGGTGTTGAGGCTACACAGAAAATAAAAATAGTGAGAACTTCCCTGGCACTCCAGAACTTGAGTGGGTATTGAAGCGTTCACCACCTGAGCTGATGGTAGGAATAACTAAATGTGCTGCTTTGTTGTGGCTGTGCAATGCCTTCGCAGGAGGGGCTTTGTGCTCTTTTCCTAAATGACAGGAAAAAATAGAATGGAGCAGGCAGGATATGTAATTCAGAAAGGACTCGCTGAGTGAGTTGTTTTTTTTTTTTTTTCCCCCTTGAAAGTATGAAACATTCAAAATTTCAAAACTCTGTGATTTGAAATGGGAATTGGTTTTTGTTGTCCTGAAAATTTTGTTAAATCAGAAAAGTTTTCTGTCCAGCTCTAAGCAAAGCAATGCAACAAGCCTACAAACATAACATCACTGACAGGCCAAAAGTGAATCTTCACTGGAAGTCCTAGTAAAGACTTGGTGATGCAGAAAAGGTTGATTTTAATTTGCAGGAAAAGAAAAAGTTTGCATGACTTTAGAAGTGATGAAAGATAGTTGAATAAAGGCTCAAGGAGCTGTGACTGTAGTGAGGGAAGTGGGTGGACAGATCCCTGTATACAATAGTGCTATGAGATGTGAAATTGCTAAAATAGCCCCTGCCTAATGTAATCACCTTTCAAAGTGTATTTGAGAGGCATTTTGTCAGTCAAATATAAACAAAGACTATGTTTGAAATTCAAAACTTGTCCAAAGTCATTTTTCTTTCAAAGTCTGTTTCCCCTGCTTGTATTCATTCTAGTGCTTTGGAAAGACATTTTTAGAGGACAAGCTATTTTTAATTGAACCTTTTACAAAACAGTAAGGAAAACCAAATGCATCTTCTAACAACTCCACTCTTTTACAAGCAATAGTGAGCACAATAGAAACTGACAAAAGCAGTCATTACCCAAGAACTTCTAGGAAACGCTGGCACTATTTCTAGAGCAGAGATCTCATGAGAATATAGAGAGAACAGTATGCCATGGTACCAATAACTTTTTTACCATTTTCAAAAGGTTGTATCAGGACAATAACTTC
This sequence comes from Podiceps cristatus, assembly GCA_000699545.1. Taxonomy (NCBI): domain Eukaryota; kingdom Metazoa; phylum Chordata; class Aves; order Podicipediformes; family Podicipedidae; genus Podiceps; species Podiceps cristatus. The sequence goes on from JMFS01034605.1 coordinate 20,346, forward strand.
AGATCTTATGATGATTTCTCATTCTAAAAGATTCCAGATTGCATTGCAGAGTCGTGGTGTGATCCCTTAGCTGTCCTTGTGCAAGACTCTTGTCGACTTCAAAGGCAGCGCTGTGCTCAGGCTGACATGGGATCACGACCTTGACCCAAAGACAAACTATTCACTCTGGTCGCTTTGGCTCATGCTGAACAGGAACTACTGAAAGGAAAGGGAGTAAGCTGCATAATAATGTCTTTATTAGATGTTCCTTAAGGCAGGAAAGGGGGGAAAAAATAAAAGCAATTGCAATTAAAATTGTGTTAGGAATTGAATTACGGAGGATGCAAGTAAGTAGCATTGAGATAATGTCCTGAATACAGTTATGTCTAGGGTATTGCAGGTAACCCCCAATATCTTATAATCACAAATAATCACCTGCTCTATTTTGCATCTTGAACACTGAAGTTTATGAACACCAGGAACAGCAATGTGGTTTCTTGTGGCTTTGTGACTGACAGCTGATTTTGAGACATGGACTTTCTTTGCTGCAGGTTGTGTGTTTATATCTGCTTTCCTCCTCAGTTGAGTCTCTGTCTAATAAGATAGTTTGTCTTGCAGCTCTTCTTAAGGCAGGTCGCACCAGATGATTGCTGACAGGATTGCTCTCCTCTACCCATCTCCCGATCACTCCTTACTGACAGGAACTTACTGAACTCTCTCACCTCTGTCACAGTTCTTCAGGTCTCCCTGTGACTCGCAAAATGTAGGAGCCCTGTTCCAAGGAGGCCTCTGGGAGGGAATACAGCCCAGATCTCCTCAGACCCTCCATTGTCTTGCTGGCAAATCCTTGATTATAGAGAATGGGGTGGAGGCGGGGTGGGTGATAACAGATGGGGACTTGTGAGCTACCAGTGACCCCCACTGCCATCTCCAAGAGAAAAGTCACTCCACTGCCCGTTGAGGGCCTTATCCCACTATACACATCTACTCAGATGGCCAGCTGCAGCCTAGGCCGGATCATTAAGAACCAGGGGAAATGATTTGTATACTATCCATCAGTCATGAATATATGAAAGAGATATGCAGCCTGGCAGTTGCAGTTACTTTCCATGCCTGGTTTCCCATGAAGCCTACCTCCTATTTTGCCTCTTTACTAGCTGTTGTTTCTGATTTTTGTGAAGGGATCAGAAAGCTTGTTTTAGCTGCAGTGAGTAAACTGTCTTGGCAAAAATGAGGAAACTGTTAAGAGGGGAGGGGCTGCTACATTGTGCGGGTTACTTAATTGTCTTAATCGAAAATATATGAATATAAATAGACCTCAGACTTCCTCTCCTCTCTTTCTTTTTCCAAGCTGAAAGACATCCAAAGCCGTAATAAAACCGCGGGCTGCTGGGTGGTGGAGGAGAGGCGTGTGGGGGCAGGCGCATCCCGCGGGGCCGGGGTGTAGCTCCGCGGGGCCTGTTTGCTTTGGGGGAGCGGGCGGCCGCTCCGAGTTCGTTGGGATTTTACTGTCGAAGCTTTCGAAAGCGGTGTAAATCTGTGTGCCCGGGCCCATAAAAGC
>JMFS01034606.1:0-20345 GCA_000699545.1 Podiceps cristatus
CCACAACACAAAAACCAAACCAGTTTCAATGGAAATTTTTCTGACCACCCCTAGTTCATAGCTATGTTACTGCTGCAGCACTGAAGTGCCTATTATAGATTACACTGAAAAGACTGTTCCAATTCAGCCATCATCATCAAGAGACCACGAATTGCCACTTATAGACTCCAGCTGCAAAGTTCTGACGGAGACAGCAGTGAATGTGACAGAAAGAGAATGAGCTCACTCCTCATTTTGGACAACACAGTTTATTTATCTCATGTGCCCTAAACAGGTGAGTTTTCACACTTTTTTATTTAACATTATATTCCTGTGTATTTGAGTACACATTCTGGGTGATTTTTGCATTGTTAATCTGGTATTACATCAAGAATAAGGTTGTTTCTGCTGTGGTTTTCCCAGCCATTCAGTATTTCTGTTGTGACAACTCCTAGAGCTCTCATCTGCAATATGCAAACCACTATACAAACAGAGAACAAAAAGATGGTTCCTGACCTAAAGACCACCTTTTAATGAGAACTACACTTGAAGAGTCTCTTAGTGGCTTCTGATTATTCCCCACTTACAAGGAATCCTCCCCAAGGAATGAGGGGAAATATACCAAAATATGTGACAGGCCAGCAAAACTGTATATAAATAAAGACTTTCAGTATTCTCCACGGAACATTAGAAGCTTTTTCAAATAAGCAATATTAACCATTATTCTACCCTGAAAAGTCATCTGGGACCTCTGTCCAGGTCAAGACATAGGAAAGGTCCTCCAGAGAACTGGACAGATGCTGGTTTGTTTTTAAGCCCACACCAGCATGCCCACTGTTACCGGTGTGTTTTGCACTAGAGGATCTCATTCCCTGACATCGGCGAGTTCATGTTGATTCTGTTTTGAGTTCAGAAAGAGAGACAGAGTGAGAAACACACACATGCTAGTACTGAGACTCCTGTCTGCTGACCTAAAAAAGGAACTGACATTAAGAGACGAGAAAATGCAGCTGGTCTGATTTCTTGCCAGACAATCTACCAGCCATGACCAGAACGGTCAGGTCTCAGGAGATCTGGGGAAGTGGGAAGACAGCTGGTGGTTTACAGCACCTGAATAGGGCCCAAACCAGGGAATCAGGGAGCTGAAATCCTTGGGAACAGATACTTTTTTTTTTTTTTTTTTTTTACCATTGCAAACTTTCTGCCTCTGTGGCCTGATGACACACCACAAAGTGATGGGCTTCCGTCACTCTGTCGCTGCTGCATTGCTAGTGTGAATGACCAAATGTGCAGTGCTTTGGTGGGAGGGATGGTGAAGACCAAGTAGAAGACAGCGGTTAAGCCAGTTCCTTTCTGTAACCAAGGATAAATTCTTTACTCCTCAGCTCACCCTCCTTCTAATGACAATTTTTGAGAAAGTCCCTCTTTTTCTAAAATCTAGAATTGTACTAATTTACACCACTGTTAGCATCCAGAGTTCTTTCCTATGTTGCTCACCACTAAAACTTAAAGCAGCTTCTTCCATCCAACCTCTCCTATGCAGTCACTTCTTCCTGTCTCTCCAAGGCTAGAAAATAAAATCCCAAACCACTGACCTAAGGGGGTGGGGAACACACACGACAAGACCCCAAAACAACCCCAATCTGGAATTTTGCCTGCCAGCACATATAAAGGATGCATAGGTTTAAAAACACTGCTTGCCCAATCATGGCATCTGGCAATGCTAGGGCCCTATGAACCAGAAAATGCTTTTAATTATCACCTCACCAATCATGCTACAAGTTATTGCTGTATTTTTTTGGTTAAGTTCCCTCTGGGAATTAAACAGATCATGATATTAATCAGAAGGCACGTAGGAGGGAGGGGGCAGAATGCTAGAATTACACGTGTGTAGGTCCCTTAAGGCTTGAATAAAGAACTGAGACTTAGAATCCCGCTGTCAGAGCAACTGAAGCCTTGCATGCCGCAAGCTTCGGCCCTCTGACCTACACAGCCATGGCATTATTGTATCTGATTTTCCCAGGATGGTTAATCTCAGCTGCTAAACTTCATCAGTCTCTGCTAATGTTTACCCATCATCTGGATTTGCCACTTCCGAACTTTCCAGGCTAGAACCAAATGAGCCAGCTGTCACACTCCTCCCTCACAGGGACAAACCCCCCGTGCCCCGACATAACAGTCTGAAGTCTGGAAGCCTAAATGGCTAAATCCCAGAAAGGCAGAACAAAACCCAATGCATCTGGGGGGAGGAGAGGGAGATGTCGCTCTGAAATTGCAGCGAGTTTCAGAATGCAGCTCAGAGCAGCATGGTCACGTAAGGATGCTGTGCTCCGGGACACAGACTGAAACCCCATAGTCTACATTTTTTTCCATAAAACATGTTCTGGTAAAGAAATAGTGTCTCGGCAGTTTAGCTCTCGTGCCCACAAAACTGACACAATGCAGGCAAAAGCAGCAGTAGTCCGGGCAAGGCAGGAGCCAGCCTGCAAACGAACCTTAAATTACATTTGAGAGTCAGGGCGCGGAAGGGTGCCGGGGGTAGGAGGGTGAGAGTTGAGTTTCTGTCGCACATGGAGCTCCCCATCGAAGGGGCCAATAAAAGCACCAATTAGTGCTAACATACTGCGGGTGTTTCTGACACAGCTGTCCATTTCCCAGGGAGCAGGCTGATGGTATGCCTACATGGCAGACGGAAAAGGACCGTAGGTATGTGCAAGCTAGTTTTAAATGAGCACTAAAGTCTGCCTTGGTAAATATATTCTGCTAAGAAGCCGTGGAGAGCTTTGTGCTGCTGCAGCCAGATCACTGCCAGCGGCTGAGTTTGCTCAATTAACACTAACACTGACATTCAGCCTGCACTGTGGTGGACCTTTCTCAATATATACAGCACAAAAAACTTCAGCAAATTACGATTTCTGATCCCAGCCTTGTTCCATGGATTTGAACTAGTGAATGAAGTTATCTGTCCTTTTCACTCCTGAGCACAGGAATATTTCAACAGTGGCCCTTTTTCCAGCTCATTTTCAAATTTAGTGAGTGACGATCTCTTGATACAGAGGGTTTTCAACCCTCATGCAATAATTAAGAGCCCAGGGTGGGGCTGTTAACCACAAGTACTATGTTTAATAATCAATGTTAAATTGTACTTCAGGTTGAGATTTTTTTTGTATGCAAACTGAGAAAACAGCTTTACTTTGCATGATGACCATCGTCATTTCTTTGAAAATCTAGCCTTCGGTGTTCTTAACACTGGTCCCACAGATTACAGTTCCCTATAGGTATAAATAAAACCAACAATCTTAGAGCTGTAAAGCTTGGATCATGCGCCAGAGTTATCCAAACTGAAATTCCAGGATGAAACAATTCTCTTTCAGCCTGCAACATGGAAACAGAGGTCAGCCAAACATTTGGGGGCTAGAGATGACTGCTTGCAAATTACAGCTGTTCACATCTGGAGTTCAGATTTGGCCAAACTCTTAGTACTATCCATCACAAAAACTAAACTAAAAGAATGTGTTGGTTGCATGATTAGGAACATAGAAGTTAGGAAACACTAAATGTAAAAAATGCTATGTGCGACTTTAAATCTGCCTATCAAACACAGACCAAGAGACTCAATTATCTCTCACCATGAATATCATCAGGGTCGACTGTGGCATTTCTTAACTGGTGAGTATTTAACCACGTCTGCGTTTCCCAATAGAGGTCTCACGGGCTGCATCTCTCTCTCAGCGCAGAGGGGCCTGTGGCACAAGCTGAAGGCTGTGACAGTGGCCCATCCACTTCTCTTCCCTGAAGAAGAGCCTTGTGGGCTGGCCTGGCGAACCCTGCACATACACCTAGCAGATGCATCTGAGGACTTGGAGTACCTTCAAAATTAAAGCTTGGAGTACCTTCACGACATATGTTAATTGGGCACTTCACTTTTTTAATTGCACAGCAAATACACCAACATAAAATGTCTTCCCTCTCATTGTAAGACAAATGACAAAACATATTAGTGCATGAGCCGCCACAGTGGCTCACTTGAGAACCAACTCATTTACAAAGCTGAAAATATGTATATGTTTATGTACTTAGACACACACACACAGAGGCAGTATATAACATGGGGGATATTAAAATGCCTGAGGATTACAGGGGTCTGGCTTCACTCCCTGACTGACCCGGACTTTCCAGGAGGTTCTCAGCAAGCCAGTCCCCCTCTTCTCGGCGTAGTAGCCCATCCTGGAGCAGAGGAGGTATATGCGTTTTTCTTCATCTCATTCTCAAAAAGGAATGACTTGCTTTATCTGAAACTAAGCAACTAAATTCAGTTTTGGACAACAACCAAGACTGGAAAATTTCATCCCGATAAGCTTTTCTGACTGAAGACAGAGAGTTAGAATGGAAACATACAGCCTTAACTATAGGAGGTTCTTTCTGTTCCTGCTATAATGCAAAATATTCCAAGATGTGCCAAGTTTTCACTGTAGCCTGCATCAGGCAGTGACAGGACACCAAAGTGTTCTGTGAAGAGTAATGCACAAATCCCAAATGATCTTTTGACTGCAGTGACTCTTCCCTCCTGAGATGTATCACATCTTTTTTAAGTCGTTAAAAAATAAAAATATGCAAAACATCACTTTTAATCCTTGGACTACAAAATGGTTGAATCTTCTAGAGGCCAGTCGGGGCCAGAAACAACTTTTTTTCCCTTTTTTCCCAGACTGGGGGGAACAGGGGGGAGGGCAAGGGGAAGGAGAGAGCAAAGAGTGGTTGGTTTCAAATAGCAACATTGTCCAAAAGGGTGAAAGGGAACAGATGGCCGTGGAGAATGCAGCCTCAAAGCCCTAAAGAAAAGGGCTATTTTGACAGATCTCGCTGTTTCCTATTCAAGCATGAACACTCTGGCATGGAGAGTTAAGACGATACAAGGAACAACCTCTGTTCCCAGCAACTGACTATGGGCAACTGGCCTCTGAAGCTCTCTGAGAAAAACAACATGAGACAGACAGACAAACAGATATGGCAGCAAGCCCAGATCTCAGCCACCAGGAAAGGGCGGGGAAAAAAAAAAGAAAAAAAAAAAAAAAAAGAAAAAAGAAAAAAAACCCAGAAAGGCTAGAAACAGCTGCCTTTTCCTGGCTGCAGCGCAGAGCATTAGAAAGAGCCTGTCCAGCCTTTCTCATCTTCCTTTTCAGTGAAACTTCTTGAAGGGGTCACCCTCAAGCTGTTGGTCTTTGCCCTGAGGGGAGGTGAAAAAGAGGACAGAGCAGAGCTCGTCTGGCTCTAAGAAACCTGCTTCCTTTAATCACAAAGACCTCCCTCCAGCTAATGAAGAGGAACCGTAAACGTAAAAAAGCATAATTAATGCTGGATGTTTGCATGCAAAAAGGTCGAGAAATTTAAAGTTGTGGCTCCCACAGTACGTGTAATTTGTTTGCATAGCATACAGCAGCGAGCCATTATATCCGAGGGCACGGAGAATTGTACTCGCTGTGGGAAACACTGCTAATGTGTGTCCTGACTTTTTCTGTCACTCCTAATCGTGAGAGCACACCAACAGCTGTTTCATTCACCGACTCTGGGCACGTACTATCAGATCGAGATTTCAGTTTTGAAGGGCAGCTTCACATCCATACCCAAAATTTAGAGCGAGACCTAAGCCAAAACCTAAACCTAAGCCTGGTTATGTGTAACCAGACTTCGCTGCCTCCAAAGTCCATAGAGCGAGGGATGAATCTGGGTTTCTGAATTTCTTTCTGATTTAGGTACCATTTTCATTTTCTGGTGCAGAGCCTGCTGCACTGTTTCCCAGCCTACGCTTGCCTATGGGCAGAAGCATGGAGCGGCACCTTCCCTTTGCACTGTAACCTGCACCAGAACAATGGTAGTTTCATGCAAGGGTTGCAGGGAGGAAAAGAGGGGGCAACTGGTATAAACATTAACTATCTTCACAATCCTTCCCCGAGGCAGGGAAGTAGCTATCATCTCAATTTTAATATCCTCCTTTTTAAAAACCATTGAAGGAAAAAGATAATAAAGAACGGTGGGTGCTCACATGCCAGAACTCCAGATGAAGAAATGCAAATGCTACATACTGATTCTATCTGCGCCTTTGTTCCCTCATCTGTGAAACAGCATTTGTTAACTTTAGTCAATAAATAATAAATGTGTAGAAAAACAGACACCAGGGACAAATCACTTCAACATCCTCAGGCTCTAAAGGAATCCAAATTATTATCAAAACCTTGGCTTTCTACAATATGTAAATGGTTTGGGGTTTTTTGTTTGTTTTCACAAAAGATAGACAATGTAGTCATTACCAGCTGTAATTGTTAATTTGTAACTAAATAGATAGGATCTGACTAGTGGTAGTCAAACAATAAATAAAATACCTTATTTAGGCTAAATCAGATAAAATCCCTTTCTTTTCTTTTTAACCATCAGCTTCCTGAGACTAACTGCTCCAGGCTATACTTATTAAAAGAATCTCAACTGTGGATTATTTGCTACATATTAATGAGCATTGACTTGTCGATGTGCCTTTCTTCCCTATGTTTCCTTGCATAAAGTCAGCCTAGTATAGTTACCCCGTAGTTTTCATTCTGCTCTACTTTTAGCGTACAACTCCTGTTCACTGCCAGCATAACGAACAGCGCTCACAAACCGATTCTGTCTTTCGCGTTGCAGGACAGGTGGTCCCTCAGCATATTCCCACACATTCCAAATATTTTAAGTGTTCCACATCTGTTGCCTAAAACATTTTTAGTTCCCTGCAAGAACAGTAGGAGATGAAAACAAAAAGTTATATATAATGTAGTAACTGACCTTTCATGCCACACAAGCTCTCTGTCATTTCAACAAGATGCTAAATTTCAAAAAAGGGCTCAATATCCACTTGTTATACTATATAGCTATAAAAATTCTTGCAGAGAAGATAACTTGAGAATTAATTTGTGACAGCTGTAATAGCCCAGATGATAAACCTGAGTCCGGTTGTGCTTTATGTGGGTTTTTTTTTTTTTCTTTTTTCCCCAACAGTGTCTGATGATCTATGGGAAATTTTTAAAACTCAAAGAATTAATTTACACATTTAGAATTTACCCATTTTCACAAGGAATCTACACATTTTCTGACCATACAAACCATTCTATCTACTGGAAAAAAAATATATTAACATCTCCCATGTATTTATAAACAATCGGGGTGGGATATTTATAAGTGCTCAGTGTTGGCCTACAGCAGGTAGGGAAAAACTCAATGATCTTAATTTTTTTTTTTTTTTTTTTTTTTGGCACTACAAGAATGAACCTGATCAGATGTACTTTAAAAACATGACTGCAAGTATTTCTCACTGATGAAACAGAGCTACTGGTCAAGGTCTGAGACCAGGAAATTAAAAGCACTAATTAGATCTCAACTACTGAGCTACTCTTAGGAGGCAGAAAATGACTGCCTGGGCTGTAATTGGGATGGGTGGTGAAGGGTTAGCATTTCTGCTTTCACTGAAAGTGTTCCGAGACAGCAGCAACTCCAAGCGGCTGGGAACCTGGTTTGCATCCCAGTGCAGAAGTTGGCATGTCTTGCTTTGCCGGCCCTGCAGCTCCTCTGGGTTCTGGCTTGCTCCGGACTGTGACAGGAGACTGGCCGATGTCGTTTCCAACAACATAAGGACATTCCTTCAAGTACTTTGCCAGCATGACAACACACTTCAGCTAGGAGACCTGACGCCTCAACATACGAGGTACTAGCAGTGCAAACGTGATCTCCATAGCTGTGCAATGTAAACACATGCATGTTTTGTTTGTTTGTTTGTTTGTTTTGTAGAGGTGTTTTTTTAAATTACGAAGAAATCTTCTATTCTGAGCTACAGAGAAATGTTTCAGGGGATCGCTGTGTGACAGACACAAGACTATGTTTCAGGGAAAATGATGCCACTGTGTGACCATGTTCAAACAAAGCACTGCTAGAACATACAGCAAACGTCCTGGTACTTCCCATGAGGCCAGGACCAAAACTGAGGCATTCAAGCAAACTTGCCTCAATTAATTTAGGAAGACAACTACCTTTATCCATCCCTAAACCAATGCTGACTGCAAGGCACAATAGCTCATCAGTGCATACTGGCAACATGATGCTGGATATGAACGAGGATGTAGATATCATCACCGAAAACACAATTAGATATATAGCAAGTGGAGCTGACCCATGGAGGAGGAAGATTTTAGCTCTCACCATAAACTCCAAGATAACTCCAACAAACAGGCTGGCACCACCGTGAGAAGTGGAAAGACAAGGACAGCCATGCCGAGATGCGTCAGTGGGTGCCATGGTGGGAGCCTGAGAGATGAGGATTGTGGGAGTTTCACTTGACCTCCAAACTGTACCTTTCTAAAACCAATTCTGAAGCACAGACATTAGTGTGCTTAACTCTGCAAAGCAAAGAGGCTGCCAAAGGCTGAAAGATCACTGAGAATAAAAATTACTTGTAATTATGTACAAACATTTATTTTTTGTTTTTGTTGTGGAAAGAATTTCAACATCTGAAAGGATAATTTCAGAAGAAAATGCAGCAAGTCCAAAGGAACTCACAGTGGATTTCAATGAAATGCCTGGTACTTGTGAATGAATATACTTGTACTTGTGAATATACTTTATAAACTTTTAAACTATACTGAAAATTTCTGATGAAAAAGAAAGAATCAACCTTGTTCTCCCCAGAATGGCCTGGACTATATTCCAATATGTCAGAGGATGACCTTACACAAACAGAAAAGCTTGAGAAGCATATGCTAGCCCCTCAAACTGCGCTGTTCTCTCCACAGTCCATGCAAAAATTTAATCTGGGGGAACTCCCTAGAGTGTAAGTGCTTCAGGCAGTCTAACAAACACTTGGGCAGAAAGCACTTGCATGCATGACTGCAGCAGAGCCGGGATGCTCTCTAATGATCAGCGCAGTGCTTCACAAGTAAGCTCAGGCTGGCTTCAGAGCCAGAGGAATTCGCCTGGCACCAGTTAGTCATTTCTGATACCTGGGAGATCAGCTGGGTTCCCTCACAAGGTTTTGGATAGTATCACCTTCTGGTGATACTTCTGGTTTCATTATCTCTTCCTTGTTCAACCAGTTATGTTTTCACTTCCACGGCAAACTGCTGAAAAGCCCAGGGCTGCAGAGAGCAGCAGTGGTTACTATGCCTTTCCTCAGAAAACTAGGGTTGATACTTTTTCTTTGCATGATGCTACCACGGTGATGTTAATTCGTAAGAGATAAAAGAAAATATTTTTAAGTCACTGATGATCCTGTAGCAACATTAAGAGTGTTAAACAAGAATCTGAACAGTGGGGGAGATGAAGGAGGAATTGGGCAGGGTCTGCCTCTCAAATTTGCTCTGCAGTCCTGGCAATCTCCAAAACTTGCCTAAGAAACTATATGAGGAAATATCCAAACAGTACAAATGTACCTCAAAACATCACACAGTTCAACCACACCTTGCAATATTTGGTACTTTTAAAACATCAGTTTCTAGAGTAAAGTGATTCTGGAAATCATGGTTTCCTTTGCAGCCTTCTCCCCTCTCCTGCACCCAACATATACAAATTTCTCTGTCATGACAAGTTTGAGAGCGTCTTGAAAACAGTCGTGATTGAATCCCCGAAGTTTAGGAGTCAAGAGGCAAATAAAAAGGTCTCCCAAATATGTATCTTTCAAAACTCAATTTTCTGAGCCTAATATGGAAGGCCAATCCTAATATTCAAGTCTGGCAATACTGATGTAGTTATAGCAACTTCAAGTACTACATTTGTCAAACTTATTTTGCAATTTCAGTTTAAAATATATTATATGAATGCTGCATGAATTATCATTTGACTATAAGTAGTCATCTGAGGTTGCTATGCATTTTGAATCTGTGTAGCTGCAGCACAACAGATATACAAATTCTCTTTATCTGCAATGAATTCCTGTAAATCTTGTGTTTTCTGTATGTTTCAGCTGAGACTAGGTAAGGTCATAGACAACTCCAGGCAGAGCACTCGATGCTTGTGTCTTATTCCCCATGCTAGAAACTTAGAGGACTTTTAAAATGTATTCTTGTATTGTAGAAGACAATACGCAGCTGTAAAAACAGCCAAGACCAATTCTCCAGCCTCCTGCAACTCTGGAAGGAGCTGCCAACACTCTTACAATTTTCATTTCTGTATGATTTCTCAAAAATGAAGGCAGACGTCATCTTGTATAGTAACTTTACTAAGTTCTTTCCTGACACTATCTCTGGAAAGACAAATGGCACGTACAAATATTAAGGATCATTTCTTCCTTTTTTTTTTTTTTTTTTTTTTTTTAGCATAAAAGCAGATTATTATTCATATAAGATGGTTTGATTTAGGGTCTACAGTACCTTCAACCAACTTAGTCTGACCTTTTGTCCCTTCACCCACGTCTTTAAGGAAAATGTTAAATAGCATTGGCCCCAGCAATGACCACCAAGGAAGGCCACCGGATGCCAGGTGAAATTTGAATGACTGATGGCTACTCTCCAAGCTCAGAGGTCCTGCTAATTTTCCACTACCTAGCTGTTTGTCCTTCCAGTCTACTTCTTTCTAATTTTGCTATGAGGACACTACAGCAAGGCATGTCAAAAAGACTTGCTAAACGGAAGATTAAACCACATCAGCTGCTCTGCCCACATCCACCAGGCCAGTCGTCTCAGCATACAAGACAACTGGAGTGGTGAGGCATGATTTGCCTTCCATAAATCCAGGCTGACTGTTTCCAATCACCTTCTTACCCCCACATGCCTGGAAACCTTGGAGGATTAGTATTAGTCCAGTATACCAAGTAATACCAAAAGAATTCTGTGGTTTTGGTGTCTTATCACAGAATGAAAGAAAAAAATCCACCTATACTCCAGCTAACCTTAAACATCTGTTTAAAATGCTGATAGGTTTGATAGATGCTTAACTAAATAATGTCAATCCCTATCTTTCAAGCACAAATTGGCAACATTTGCAAGTAGAACAGTAAGTGGTAGACAGAGGTGTTTTGTGATTTTTTTTTTTTTTTTTTTTTTTTTAGAGAAACAAGATGAAAAAGCAATAGCTTGTTATGAATAAATTTACTCTAAAACTGAAAATATCACGAGGGTGTTTAGGATGACTGGGTAGATAAAGATTAGTGGATTCAACTGACTATTCCTATAGTCACAGGAGATATCCACATGCTTATTCTCCTTCAGCAATCCTCTTGATGTATTCATGTATTTGGCATGGGAACTAACTGTATAACCATATTCATCCCTTTTTCTGTGAATAGTGTACATTTAAAAAAAAAAAAAGTATTTGGGAAGCATAGCAAAACTGAGAGTGATGATCAGGTGTGTGAATTTCTGCACTCTCATGTGCCAGAAAATCGTCTCTATACTGAGACACTAAATACTTTTTATCCACAGGTCCAGATGTTGAGCAGAAAGCTCTGATGCAGGTTTCCTTTTGCTCATCCTGCCAAGCATTTTGTAGCCTCTGAACACATTCAGGAGCTGTGATGGGATTGAGTTTCCATGCTTAGGTCAGTTCTTGGCACTGGCAGACGCGACAAATGATGTGATAAACTGCATATGATGTTTTGGTGAGGATTTAGACCTTCACATTATACCTAATAATATGGTCTGCAATGCTCAGAATCTCCCACACTTCACTAGAGGCCTCTCCTTTTAAAAAAGAGCATGGAGAGGAGAGTCACAGAAGCCCAAATCTGTAGCAATTATTTTGAATTTTATAACCCCACATAGAAATCGGACAATGTAAGCAGTGAGCAAAAAGGATTACGTCTTCACACCATCACTCAGAATAACACAGAGAATGGCTTCTCCTAGTAAAAGGGTAGCACTCTCAGTCTAAAATGTTATTTTAAGGACTTACATAATGTCCCCTGGAGTTTCAGTGGCATTCTCATTGCCCACTTCTAGTGACAGTGTCCACAGGGCAGCAGCAAGGGACCTTTGAGAGATACACTTTACTCTGGAGACAAAGCCGCAGCAGTCAGGAAGTCCTGCCACCAACAGAGCACGTCCCCCAGCAAAGGTGTTACCACCAGTGCACCACGAAAGCGGATCCTGGAGTTGAAATCCCTCCTGCACCAACACGGCCCGCCCAGTTCTTTGCAGACTGAGAAAGACTTTGCTGAATTAAATGCACAACAGCAGCTCAGATGACCACACAATTCTGAGCTGGAGGCGCTGACTGCACATCCATCTACAGCGTTTCTGTCCTAACTCTACCAAGCAGGATTTGTGCTTTCCACAGGTTAGGAACGCATGTCGCTTTCACTGCTGCTCAGCCTCCAGAAGCAGGCTCCATATACACTACTTTTGCCATTTCTGCAAAAAAGAGCTCAGTGTCTTTGCCACTTTCTACCCAGCTGGCAGCAATTCAGTAGAGCTGGTGTCAGGTCACTGGCTGCACGCAGCCCTGCCCCACTTCTCTCCAGCAGCGGAGCCTACTGACAGCCCCCCGCCTCGCTGCACTGCCTTTCCAGAGAGCACTGAACTTCACTGACCTTATTTTCAAGCAGGTCTGTATCCATAATCCTGTGTGTCTGAAATAACTTCTGAGGTCCACAATGAAGACACTGGTTAACAGCCCCACTCCGGAGGTAAACTGTATCCTCCTACACCACAACTCATCTGTGCAATTTCAGCCTTCTTGACTTTGAGACTGCAAAATTAACCCCTGGCCTTTACAGTTTCACCATCTTCTAGGCCAAATGCAGAGAACATTGCTTTGGACAGAAATACTTTTTAATGCAGATAGCTAGCAGTATGTACAGTTACACCAAAACCTCACCACAGGCAGATTCCACATTGTACAGACAGTTGGTTTTTTGTGGAGAAAGGGAAGAAAGAGTAAGTTGCGACAGACAAACACTACCTAACACACAACTGGAAGTTGGTCTGGTCACACAAAATCTTGAAAAACTGCAACCTGGGTCAAAAAGTAGCTGTGTTCATGTAAATGAAAGATGGTGAAAAAGATTTGCAGAAAGTACAATGTCACACTATCCTAACCTGGTAATAAATAGTACTATGTGCCACATGAAAAAAATAATAGAAAAAAATAAAGTTTGTTACTTTCACCAGGGGAATGGCTACTTGTCTGATGACTATGCCGGTAGCACCCTGCAAGGACTGTTCCCTTGTGACATATCTCGATCCTTTCTATACTAGTGTTGCACCAGAACTTCTGAAGATTCAACAACAGAGGTAGAAGTGACTTGCTAAGCTGTACATCCAGTGGTCAAGAGCACAGGACTGTTTTCCAGCATAACCTAATTGCCAGAAAGTAAAGCAAGTTTAGTCATTGGCCAATGATGTCATTCCAGGCATTCCTACTTCAGATACACATTTAGCCCAACCTCTCAGAAAAGCAGTGCTGTGACTTCGCTATCTATCTTGGACTCAATGAAGCCAGCTGACTTCTGCTTCTGGAAAGCAGCGCCATGGGCAAGATCATTCTGCCTGATGTGATAAAGGAGAAATACAATGGGAAGACCATCTATCCCACATAGGAAAAACAGGTAACAGCTGCTTTTCCACCTCTTCTGGAGCTACCTATTCTACCTTAGGCATAAACTCTAGGATTTGGTTACATTACACTTTGAAGCAATTCAAATTTCTTCACACTCAGGTTAAGCGTATGTAAAACAAATAACTGGAGCACTATGATGGAGCACAATACCTGGGGAATTCCACATATGTTTCTCAAGCAGAACTTACACCATGGTTCTCAGCCCTTGACTTGGAAAAGCAAATGAACAAGAACACTGATTAAAAAGTAGAACAATTATGATATTAACTTTGTTACCAAATAACAGTATGATTAAAGATAATATCAACTTAACATACATAAGAAAGGACGAAATACGGACTAAGTAGTGTCTTAGCAAACGTGGCTAAACAACTTGATTTTCTTCTTGTGAAACCAACTTTGACTTTTGCCCTTACATTAGCTCTCAGAAAAGCTCTACACTGGTAGAACGTTTCTGTAACTTAGAGGCTGACAGGTGGCCTAGGTGAACTGAATGTGAGACTCATAGTTAACCCACAATAGCACAGAGCTGTCTTGCAGAAGCTTATATCCAGTCTCACGCATGAAGTGAAGTGTCAATAAAAAGTTGAAGGCCCGAATAATGTAGAAAGATGAACTTCCCCTGTAAAACAAGCTCTGGGGAAGCGAAATGATATATTTATTATCTGCACATTTTCAACCCAGGAGAAAGATATAAAAGCATGGGTAGAGTTACTCTTTGAGGATGCTGCATGAAGAAATAGAACTAACCTGCCACCAAGCCACAGACCTGGAAAGCATGTAGTGGCAGTGACAGTGTGGAGTTTCTGAAAGAAATAGAAGAAAGCAAGCATTTTTCCCTAAGGGCAATGCCCATGACCATTTTATAGATGCTGGATCTCAGGTTACTGATAGCTAAGTAGGCTCATTCACTATCACTCAGATATGAAATGAATGTGCTCTCCATATTCATCTGCCATACACATTACATCTTCTAGAATTCTAAATTATACAACATTCTTCATTTATTTATCATGCTATAAACATGATAAAAAGAAAAGTGTTTAGGAAGCAATAGTTAGGAAAGTGCCTCATGGATAGTGTTGATCATTATGACAGTCTATAACCTCCATTACTGTCAACGGGGGTGCACATGATGAGAAGCTTCTTGCATGTTAGCATCTATTTAGACAATCAAACCTTTCAGCCAGAAATAAGAAATGTCCAGATATCTGGTACCTACTGGAGGCCAATGAATCTTCAAAGTCTTTTATGTTGGTTCTAACAGATGTGCTTCAGCTCTCCCAGCCAAAGTAATTACTGGAAAAGGTTTATAATTGCTCGAAGTAAATAACCAGAATGGACTGTTCTTTCCCTAAAAAACTTTTTCAGTATGGAACACTAATCTTCAAAACAATTTATAAAAAATATTGAATGAAAATGAATCATATGAATTGAAATAGCTGGTTCTGCAAATGAGTAATAGGATTTCCATAATTTATTTTGGAACAATAAATACACAGGTTTAAATTTTGACTTTGCAATCATCATCAACACAGGTAAAATAAAGCCCATAATATGTGGTCAGCTCAAAAATGAGGCCATGCAACTATTTAACCATGCACTTCCAAAGTCAGTCAATAATATCAAGCTACTATGGAAGCACAGCAGCATTTGTTAAGAGCTCAAGAAATTCACCTTTCCAACTTAGTTAAACACAATTTGTTGTTAAAGCAACAGCTCATGCACCAACAGCCAGAAAATAAAAGCACTCTCTTGTATTTGCTCACTTTACAAAAGCGGGGTATTTGGATTGAAAGCTTTGCTGCTAACTGCAAACGTCTATTATAGCTTTCTAATTTCCACCTGGGGATAGGTACTTGCAACTCAGCTGTTCCACCTGGCAGTAGGATTTGTGGGGACATCTTTGGTGGCAGATTTGGGCCTAGTCAAACAGTTTTTTACATCTGTAGTTTCCAGTCATTTCTGGAGAAGAGAGGCATATCAACAGCTTGCGGCCATAGCTAACCTACAGTCATACCTACTGAATCAAATGAACAACTTCTGTGCTCTACACTCCAGCTGGTAATATTTCCGAACCAAAGCCAGGCAAAAACCCCAAACCAAACACCCCTCCCCCTCCCCCTGCAACCAACTCAACCCAACCCAGATTTTAAAAATCAATCAATCAACCTGCTAAAGTCTAAATGTTTTGTAAAAACATGTACATGCCAGTAAACCTTCTGACAGACACAGGCCACGTCGCTACCCGCCAAGCAGATTTCCTGCAGAACCCTGCTGTTTTCCAGCCCTCTGGCAGCCTGCCCAAAGGACAACTTTGGGCTGAGGACCCAGAAGTTGCAAGAGAATGGTTTAAGGGGTGTTAAGAATGGGGGAGGGCATCCATGTTCACATTTTTTCAAATAATATGTTGCAACTCTGAGCAGACACTCGAATTTTTGTCTTTCCATTCCAATTAAAGATTTTCTGAAAAATCAGGAATTATTGCACAACAGAAATATAATTTACCAGCCACTCCTATTACAAAGAACCACAGGATTAATCCCTTACCGGAAAGCAGATAAACTGCCTCTCAATTGTGCTTCCCTTTTCCCTCCCTTCTCCTTACTATGAAATTTTCATTCTTGAGTTGTATCGTAACTTTTAGTTTGGAAAACTATCATACAACTGTTGTCCAGGCCATCTGACCAGACTCACTGCTCTAACAGCTGATCATTGTTGGCTGGGACAGTGCACAAAGGCCTCTAATACTGTAACCAAATGGCTTTCAAGAAGGAAGACGCAATTTGCAAAGCCAATTTACATTATCAAAGGTGTGACACAAAATGGGGAACAGCAGTATTGCATCTCTGACAAAGTTATCAACCCTTACCTCTGCTTATGCACAGACAGAATGTACCTCTAGAGTACCTTAGAAAGAACTGGTACTTACTAATATTCCCACGGTACTTGAACCTAAATGTGGACGTATTTTGTACATGCAATATAGGGACAGCTATGGCTCAAAAACACTAGTTGCCATTGAAAGTTTACAGTGGCAAAGACAACAAAATGCCTAGGAAGAGCTGCCCAAATTCTGTAGGGATACTAACAAACTACCACATTTAGAACTCTTCCTGGGATCTCACCAGGCAAGGTTAACATAACCCTTAAAGACAAGCACTGTCAAAGAAAAATTACTTGACCTATGCTAAAATAAAGGCTAGCCTTGAATGATCAGTTTTTTGAATTTAGCCAAGACATGTTATATCCTGTCTCTGTGAGAAGTGCCACAGGAATTTCAATGAGTTCAAATGGTGAAAATAACAGACTTGTGTTTCATGTGAAAAAAACAGTGCCTCTTTATGGGACAGAGTTAATTTCCTTCGCAGCAGCCAGCATGGGGCTCTGGTTGGGATTTGTGCTGGAAACAGTGCTGGTGACCCAGGGACGTTTTCGTTACTGCTGCGCAGGGCTGACACAGAGCCAAGGCCTTTTCTGCTCCTCACCCCACCTTACCCCACCCGCGAGTGGGCTGGGGGGCACAAGGAGTTGGGAGGGGGCAGAGCTGGGACAGCTGACCCCGACTGGGATATCCCACACCGTATGACGTCATGCTCAGCGTATAGCGCTGGGGGAGGAAGAAGCAAGGGGGGGGACATTCGGAGCGATGCCATTTGTCTGCCCAAGTAACCGTTAGGCATGATGGAGCCCTGCTTGCCTGGAGATGGCTGCCCACCTGCCTGCCCATGGGAAGGAGTGAATGAATTCCCTGTTTTGCTTGGCTTGAGTGTGTGGCTGTTGCTTTCCCTATTAAACTGCCAAATCCTACTTTATTTATAAGATAGAGCAAGATTAGAGCCAGAGGCACCACGGTCATTTATCTGTCATTAACACTCACCGCCAACTATAGCAAGAACACACCCATGAAAAATTGAAATTAGTCATTCTCCATTGGCTTCTCTAGATTTTTCTCTTCAGATGTAGCGACTTATTTAAGCAATATCCATTGCAACCTTGATGAAATTACAGAAGTTACAGAAACTGTTTTCAAGCAACAGTAATACATGCAACTCTATTAGTACGCTCTCCAAAGGTATTACTGTGGAGTCAAACCTACACTAATACAACATATTTTGCTTTGAGTTTGTAAGTGCACAGTCACTGTTAGACTCTTGTTTACGGAATGGCGACAGGTATGAAAGTCATGGTCAGTGCTCAGCTGCATCTCCTACGTCCTGGTGTAAAGGCAGGTAGCTGACACTGCCATTAGTCCAACATACATCAACTTTAGTCTTCCCCTTGATCACATATAGCAATAGAGCTGAGTTTGGTTAACATAGCTGTATGATATCTTCTCAGTTCAAACAGAGACGGAAGAGTAAATAAGGTACTGTAAAGGACTTTGCCAGACCACAAGTGTGTTGTCATATCCAAAGCAAAATACATGTAGTGTATGAATTAATGTTAGAGACTAAGGTATGTATTGGCTGCAAAGAGTTGAATTGTTCTTATTCTGGCCATTATACTGTCTGATTCTTTCTTCCTCAGAGAAACAAATCCATGGAAAAAAGAAAGGAAACAAATAGCCAGACTGTTTCTAGCAGAACCCTAGTGCGCTCAGACTGTTGTTTCATTGTCTACAACCTTCAGGAACAAGTAAGGAGAAACTCAAGTTCATTTACTGCACAGAATTCTGCAGTGAGATATAAACAGAAACTTACCCATTCTCTTGTAAAAATGAGTATTTTCTGAGCCAAACACAGCAGTGTATCAAACTCAAAACACATCAAACAGTCAGTGTTAATATTTATATCAATGTGGATAATGACTTCAGAATGGAAGAATCCAGTTCCTTTCCATCCTAAATTTGGTGTCAGCTTCAAAACCATATACATAAGTGAGATACATCAATGGAAAACATCAAATCTTGTTTGCTCCCACAGTATAGCGCCGGTGTTCACATCAGTGTTCTTGAATCTCAGTAATTATTTTCTAAAAACAATCAGCTAATAACTATGATCCTCTGTAATTGTATTAATGCTTTACTGCTTTTTTTTTTTCCCAAATCAATTTCTTTCACAGCTCCATCTTTAATCTCATCTGCAAGCAGACAAATATTTCAGATTTTATGTATCCTGATTCAAAGGTTTTTTGAAAACAAGAATGATGAACATAAAGCAAAACTGACTGTATCTGTTATAACAGTTAATACATAAAGTTCCTTTATAGACACTCTGTAGCACACAATTCACTTCCTTTCGTTGCTGTACTTGAGGCCGGAATGCAATACCTGCTCAGCAGCTCTACAGCTATACTGTTTAGCAGCTCGGGGTGAGAAGTGAATCAAACTGTATTCAACAACTTACAGCTACCCAGCAGATAAAACAGAACATATGTATGCAGAGCAACCCATGAACTCTGTCCCAAGGGTGACTCGTTACATTCAGTACCTAACCTAAAAATCAGCCAAAAAAATGGTTATAGCAAGACGTTTACAACAATACAGTGTGATTATTAGCCATCTGTTCTAACAGTCAGAAGCTTGGAGGGTTTGGGGGGTGGGTTAGGTTTGGGGTTTTGGGGCATTTGTGGGTTTTTTTGGTTTTGTTTTGGTTTTTGTTTTGATTTATTTTTTATTTTAAGTGTGTAACTGCAAGGCAGGCATTTGCACTATGTTGCTGCTGTTTCTCGTTTTATCTTTCAAAGTTACAGATGCAAAAACATCCTGGAAAAAATAACCCAAAGTTCTTTTGAAAAATACAGAGTTTCATCCAAATAGAATCACAACCAAATAAAGCCATAAAATCAGAAACTGCGCTAAGTACACTGTAATAAACCCTCAGATTAACTGAGTTTGCAATGAATTCTAACACAAAGAAATTCTGAGTACCTTTTAGGTTTTCTGGCAAACACATCCCATAGTCTTGGTTATTACCCATATGGGAGTTTTGCCGCATTAATGGAATTAACATGCTGCTTTTCTTTTGCTAGCGCGAGTTCTTAAATGATTTAAAAGGTTCTTGTACCTCAGTTCTGCTTTCCATGTTAAAGCCTGGTGTATCTAGCAGCAGTGGCTCACTGTGGAGGACATGCACCATTTCAGCAATGGCTCAGACAAACGCGTTGCTTGGCATGCACATGTTCTCCTTTTGAGCAAACAACTGAAATAAATATGACTGAAATAAATATTTATCAACCCAGCTATAACTATTTCCCTTTCATACTGGACATACAACAGACAGGAATGCTAATGATCTGACCATTCTTTGAATATGACGCATTTAATTGATTAACGTCACATCAAATATACATGTGAGGGACTTGTAAGTCCCACCTGGTCCAGTACAGTAGGGAAATCTGCTGTGTGTTAATTTTCCTAGCAGAAAACTACCTCTCACTCTCTCTGCAAGGTAAAGAGCTACACGTCTTTCAAAAATGACAATTGAGATTCTTCTTACATAGCTGGTTCCCAGAGGTAAAGAAACTGCAGTCTCAAGGGATCTGAAGTGTGGCTGAACTTTCAGACACTTGTAGTAGTACCTTCTGTTTTCTTCTGCAGCTCTCCCACTTCCACCCAGGACAAGACTACTTTTTATTAGGTTCAGTTAGGTTCCCCACCACAGTAACACTTCCCAGCATCTACTGTGCCTGCTGACTTGTCCAAATTAGCTTCCAATAAATTGACTTCATCACCCAACAGAAAAAATTCTCTATTACTTTCTGTGCCATAATGTTCCCCTTAAAAAATTTTATCAGTGATGTAATTTCCTAGTACGAAACTGCTTCATGCATTCAGGGGTGGGGGGGTGGGGGTGGGG
>KL263295.1:0-16416 GCA_000699545.1 Podiceps cristatus
ATCAGCTCCATCCCAGCCAAAACCAGGACACGCTGCCTATTGGTTATTAGGCGTAGTTGTTTTTTCACTTTCAATGAGAAGCTTAAGGTGGAGCAACATGCCTAGATTTTCTAGAGCCTTCTAGTTACTGGGTCATCCTCCTGCATGAAAATGGCTAAAGCATCAGTCCTGCCACGGAGTCTTCAAGTGCAAGTCCCATGGCCACAAAGACCAAAAATAGCTTTACTTGGGCTTTCTTCCAGAAGCCCTGCCCTTTAACAGAAGGGCTGCTGTGTGGCTTCAATGTTATTTTTCCATTTGCTAGCCTGTCTGCTTCCCAGCCGTGTCCAGCCGTGCTGTGGAACACCACCAATTTCAGCGTGACTCCCCACGGACAAAGAAGGTGGCCGAGGGTGGATGGTTTTCTGAACAGGGGTCTTTAGTTTCCCCTCTAGTGATGGCTGATGGCTGTGCAGGACGGTGCAGAAGACGGCCGCGTCCCCCTCAGCAGGACGCTGGTTACCGGCACGGTCTTCAAAGCATGATTGTCAGAGCAAACTCCGCCTGACAGAGCCCGTAAAGTTGGACAGTAAGTAAAGGAGGAGCAAGGCTGAGCTGGTAAAGTCTAATTAACTTCCGTTCCAGGCTGCATTGTTTGCTGTGCTCAAGCATGGTTTCTTCCAGATTTAAATTGATTATGAATATCAGAACAGTGACAAAATACCGCTTCTGAAATCAAACTTTTCACAGCAAATGGTTATTTGTTTTTCTGCACAAAAATATCGGCTTATCCATGGTGACACAATTCTTTCTCTCTCCCCTTCTACCTTCACTACGGCCTGATTTGTGCATGTAGTTTAATTAAAATCATACAGTATTTCTGCAACTTGGTACGTCTCTGCTCCTAACCTTGTATTTGATTTATATACAGCATTTCAGTGAAACTGCCTGGAAAAATTAAATAGACATGAATCAACTTGCCGCAGGCTTTTGAAATCAAACATTTCACAGCTAACTCCCTGCGGACATCGCCTTTCAGCCTGACGCAGGATAAATGTTACTGTAAGCTACTAAGCACAGGGCTATGTTAAAATGCAGTCATTAGGTTTGGGGTTTATAATTGTAGTTGTTTGCCAAATCATAGCTTAAGAGCCGGGGAGCACTTTGATTCATTACTTATGATTATATGATTATTAAAAAAAGAAAACCCAAACTACTTGAGCTCTCGGACTTCTCTTTTTTTTTTTTTTTTTTTTTTTTTTTTTTGTCTTGGCCTTTGGAATGAATCTAAACCAGTGGCAAATGTCAGCTGTTTGTAAAACCGGTTTCACTGTAACTGTGTTTGATGAAGCTGTTGTAAATGCTTTTCCTGCCTGTGTTTTATCTGGAGGTGTAAGCTGTTAGCTCTGAGATAGGTACTTATTCGTAGCTGAGCTGCAGCTCTTCTTGGAAGCTTAGTACATCATAAACAAAGTTAACTCCTTATCGGAATCTCAGCTTTAGTCTTTATCAGTGTGACTTAAAATAGATGAAAACAAAATATCATGTAGGAGGACGCCTGAAACACCAGTGCCGTTATTCCATGTTCACACATAAACCATTCTTAGGGCTGAGAAGGAATATCCAAAAGCGAAAGACAGTTCTCTGCCTTTTGGCACGGAGACGTTGCTGGCCCTGCAGGTCCTCGCCAGCTGTGCTGAGCTCTGCTAGCAGACGGCTGGGTTGGTCCCAGCAGCAGCTCCGAGCCTTGGCTGGAATTTCCAAAAGGAGAAGCAGAAAGGGAAGAAAGCTCCTTTGGGCCTCCTGGATTGTCTGCTGGGAGCCCACCGGCTCTCATGCACAGCCGTGCATTGAAATGCATCTTTCACTCAGAGCTGAATTGCTCTGGTGTTAGTCACGGTGGAGCTTCTGAGATGTCTCTCGTCCTTCCTGCCTCGTGCTAGATGGGAGTTAATCAAGAATTACTGGCATTATGGAAGACAAAAAGAGCCCACGGTGGGATTTGGGCTCAGCTGTGTCCTTTCAATAATTTATAGTAGGTCTTGGGCTCTAATAACCTAATCACAAGGATTTGGGGAAGGAGGCAACGAGTTTGTTTGTTTCCTCCCTGCCACAGGTGATATTGAAGTGAAGAAAGAAAAATTAATCCTCTTTTCTGATTTGTCATATAAAAGATATGCAAATAGTATTAGGGGCTGATCAAAATGCTGGTGATTGCTGAGTTGCTAAGAGTGAATACTAAAGCGGTCGCTTTGGAAAGCAATGTCGTTGTGGCTCATCGGTGCCAGTTGTGAAGATGTCTTCTGCTGTTAGATAGCAAAATGCTACAGGTTGGAGTTATCTTTAAGGTCATCCATGGGAGTGCGTTGGTCCCATCGGGAGAACTTGACTGAGGGGTGCGGGGTGTGCCCTTGGTTAGGGCAGTTTGGGCAGACTGGGATGCTAAACACAGCGGGTAAGAGGTGAGCAGAGCTCCTTCAGAGGTGCGGGCAATGCTTGAAGGAGCGAGGATGCAGCCTCTGACCCAAAGACGTTAACTTGGCACAATAGACAGTGTGTTTGAGCTAAGCTGTGGGGATTTCATCTCTGCTGTCACGAGTGGGAAAGTGTAGTTGTGTCTCTGTGGCGTTTCGCAGACAGACGGCAGCAGCCCGGGCTGGCTGGATGCGAGGCAGCGCTTAAGGAGCCAAGGCTCTGGGCTGAGGTGGGAGGGAGGAACAGGGCTTTGCAACAGGGTTTCATGGCTACGAGACCTCCCTCCTGTGCTGCAGCGCAGGCTGCGTGGGCCTGCCTTGCAGCTGCTGCCGAGAAGCCGTGCATAGCTCCACAGCAGAGCTGCAACTGCTCCTTAGCTCGGCTTGCGCGCGGTAACTCGTTAAACCACTGCACCTTCTTCATGCGTGAGAAACCGAAGGGAAAGGTGAAATGGCAAAGGAGTAGGAAGGTCTGGAACAGATAAGCAGGAGACGTGTAAAGGAGGAATGCGCCAATACTGCGTTGGTGGATCATCAACCAGAGGAGCGCATGGCAAGTGTGTCTGAAGGGCGCATTGAACCGGGTTCCTCGCTGCGCCGCGTGCGGAGCTGGTGTGGCTCGTGAGGCGGGTGCCAGCCCTCCCTGCCCGCCCGACCTCCGGAAATCCTGCGGTGCGGGAGAGAACCTGTCATCTCGTGTTTCCAAGTGCTTTTCAATTTAATACATTTTAATCAGAAAATTAATCAGGAAACACCAGTTCAGCAAGATAATTGAACAATGAAGAGACACGATAATTACTGTTTAGTCTAATTAACTTTGTTAAGTCTTTATTGGGAACAGAGACTTCCTGAGTGAAACGTATTAAATGGTTCTCCTTAGAAAACAGAATCTCCATCAAAAAGCCTTTGTTCCTCATGCTGTTGGTTAGGAATTGGGTGCCTGTCTTTAAATCATGATTAGGAATGCCAGCAGGTGGGCTTCGGGAAAACTGTACGCTTCAGTCCAGTCTCCTAGGTCTTCAGTTCATTCACATCTCTCTAATCTGTTGCTGTCCTCCTTGCTTCTTCCCTGGTAGGCAGGATTTGATGGCCAACAAAACTTACAAGGCCTTGCAGCCCTACAGTGCCACATCCACGTTCGGCTTTGGTCCCCCCTCTCATCTTCAGGTGTGTGGAAAACGGACAAGTGATTGGGGATTATCAGCAAAGAAAGGCTGAGGGGCATCTCTTTGCTGCGGTAAGTGTCTATAAAAGCAGCAAAATCTCTGGTAGGGCTCTGACAGGACGGAGCTGCTGGGAAGCCTCCGGCACTTGCTGGGCACATCAAGGGGGTATGTGGCCCTGCGGGTCGGGATCACGGGGTCTGGGGAAGGCCAGGTCTGAGACGGAGAGATGTCAGGGTAACGGGGCGTTGTCAGACCCCTGATGTTACTGCTGAATATTTGTATAGGGCTGGAAAACTTAACCTTGGTGAAAAGCCTTCAGGAACAAAGCCTGTCTTCGTGTCTGTTTTGTGCTCCTCAGCTCTGACCTCTGTCCTTGCCGGCTCTCGGAGGACTCAAATAAATAAGCTGTGTTCATTGAAGAATATTAATGGGCATAAGGAGCAGCATACGCTCGGGCACACATTAGCATGAAAGAGTCGGTCTGTCTGGTCCAGTCTCTCTTCTGGTTTTGCTTTGCTTTGCTTTCCTGGTAAGGGCATAGCATTAAATATTTATAACTTCAGAAGGAAGGATTAAAAATAAATATTGAAATGAACTTGATTGGCTTTTGATCTGCTGAGAGAGCCCTTTGGCTGGTCACAGTCCAGTAAGCAGCTGACCCACCGGTAGCTCCTGCATTATTCATGTTAGGTGAGGTCAGGAAGATGAGAGAGACTCGGGATATCGACCCTTTAAGAGAAGCGCAAAGGAATATGATTTAATAATCTGTAGCTCGTGGGGTTATCTTCTTCAGGCAGCGAGCTACAAACCAGGGGAACTCAGGAGCTGAGATCTTGCTCTTAGTTTCATCGTGCCAAACCTGAGGCGTACTTTTATACCCAAGGGATTTGCATCGTGTAGCTGGGCAGAATCTGGCTTCCCTGGGGACAGGAGTGCCCAAACTGTTGGCTAGTTAACATGAGGCTGTTTTGTTTTCTGTCAATACTAATTGTAAACCATGGAAGTACTTTAACAGTAGAGCAGGTCTGTCTTTTCCAAAATCCAGCTATTTTAATGAGCATTTTTAAATGAGAAAAAAACTCTGAAATAATGGTTTTTTACTTCTCTGTTTCTCATTGCCTCAGTAAGCGTTGAGAACGCCTCAGGCTGTACACAATGCACTCTGCCTCGCTTCAGACCTTAATGTTTTCATTACAACTAGGGTACAGGATTGCTCCCCACAAATCCTGTTATCTCCTCCAGTTAATTTGTGCAACTAATAGCCTGAGTGTTTTGAATGTCTTGTCAGTGAATGGCATTGTAATGGAATTTCTAATTTATTTGGTCCAGTTTATAATTAAAATAAGTACTCTCTCACTTATCGTTGTACATTGCTCTTGGGTTTTTCCACCCCTGTCCTGCTTTTGAGGCTGCAAAGCAGTCTGTGTTGCGTTCAGCCCCGAAGCGCAAGGCAGACAACTTCGTTACTCGTCTTTTTTCTGGGTCACCCAGTGGCGGTCGTCGTTTTGTTGCGCTGAAGCACTGCGTATTTTCACGACTCAAGACGTGGGTCTGTTGGGAGCAAGTGTTCTTGGAGAGTGCAGCCTAGCAGCCTTGCCTACTTGTTTATTTTCTTCTTTCTCCTCTCTTTCAGTTAATTATTGTGTAAGCACTGCTGGTTATTGAAGAATTGCTCTACAGATCTGGCAGCAGCATTCGCCTTTCACCAGGGAGAGGCAACTAATGGTTTTTCTAGAGGGGCAACTCTTGAGAAACCTTCTGATTTAATTTTTCCCTCCCATCGTCTCCTGTGGCGTCATACAGAAAATAAAATTGCTGGAGCTTTAAAACACTTCCCTGGCTGAACCAGAGAGTTAATTATTATTTAAGAGGGACAACTGGGCAAGGTTAAGAGCTGTGAAATAAAAGAGAGGAAAAAATAAAAAGTTGAAATTGTAAAGAGGAGGGGAGAGGAAAGAGATGATACTTTTCTCTACGTGGAGCAATATTTGCAGTTTCAAGGTGGAAGAAAAGTAGAATAACCCTTTTAAGTCTCCTTTTCCTGAAGCCCTTCCAGGACAAGTAAATTGCTATTTTCTCCTTCAGAAGAAGGAACTGGTGAACCCACTAGTTTTGTTGCAGCGCATTTTGTTGGCCATGCAAATGGTTTGACTCACTATGCCTTGAAGATGTATACCATTAACCTTTGTGAAGCCAACTGTGGTGTTCTGCAAATCACATCTTAAAATCGTTCTTTGCTGCGCTGCCCTAAAAAGTAAAATCCCTGTGGCAGCAACTATCTTTTGTCCTGTGCCTGTTCAGCAAACAGGCCAGCACGTGGGGTTCAAGAGCATGATGGAAAGGGCAGGGGCTTCCCTAGACACCAACACAAAGCAAATAATTAAGAATATCATAAAGCCTTAACAGGGGCTTCAGCCTGTTCTCCAGGGTACTTTTGCCTCTGTGGACAGTCGTCGTTTGCCTGTGCTCAGAAAACCCCAAAGACAAAGCTAGTGGTGTTGTGTTGGGTCTGCTTCCCAAATCCTGTTCGTGCCGTCCTTCCCTTACTCGACACCAATGCAAAGCTGAAGTTGTATGTGGGTGCGCAGGCCTTGCTCTAGCATGGGAATATTTTTACCAACAAAGGCGATTCCTTCCTGGACTCCCAAAGCCTTTGTGTTTATGCTGTGACATATGAGATTTACCTCGCCTGACTATTCGGAGCCACAAATACTTTTACTGCTCAATAGGCAGCGAGTCAGAGTCTGCCGAAAAGCTCGCACCGTGCTGCTCGGTTTTATCCTGTACCCTGCAGAACAGCTTTTTCGCAGCTACTTGTGCAACCTATTTCTTTTGTCATAAAACTTCTAGTACTGTGCCTGCAGCACTCACCTCCATGTCTAATTTCAGTGCACCGTAACAGGCAAGCTACAGAATCTTTAATAAATGCTTGCTGGTCATTAAAGCCATATTTACAGAGGCTTAACAGCTCTGTAATAGGCATAGAACTCACTCTGCAGAATTGTTACTGCATAAATATACCAGAATAAGCAGCTGGTAGTTAAAAGCTTTGTAATGCATGGAAAGCTGTAATTTGCTGATTAACAATGGTTGATTGCAATGGTATTGCAATATCTATTTCCTAGCATCACCAGAAACCTGACCCTTCTCCAGAAGGGCCAAATGAAAGGAAAACAGTTAGAGGTGCAGGAGAATGACTAATAGCTGGAGGAGTTTTGACCCCCTGATGTTGGATTGTTTTCGGTGGAGAGGGGTCTTTGCAGTGCTGCGAGCCAGGACTGGATTCGCAGGGTGAGGTCAGCCTGCACCTCCTGTCAGCATGGCCTTGCACCACCTGAAGATCTGCTGCTTTATCGCTGAAGCTCAAATTCATGGCAAGCTAACAAAAGCCACACTTTCTTTTCTATTCTCACTAATTTTCCACTGCTAATTTGTTGGAGTTCCGTAGCAAGTCACTTCACCCCCATCTGTCTCTTCCTTCTGGGCATTGCCTTTCAAGGTTGCTGGCATTTCAGGACGCTGTTTGCTCAGAACCCGGTGTGTGTGCAACTATTTTTTCTGAAGCTTCCATGTACCTCCGCAGCATATACTGATATACTAAAGCTGCTGAACTCCTCCTAACTGCCAGGATTTCAGCAGGGTGCAGGCTTACCTTCTGCATGAGCAGCCCTTTCACTGAAAGGTGTCTTTTAGTCTTTGTTTTAAATTATATTATGGCCCTACTTGAAAAAAAAGAGAAGGAAAAGAAAAAAGAGGAGTCAGGAACATAAATTAAGCCTTCAAATGCATGTGCAGTTCTCTGTGACACAAACTTTGCTCTTGGGGTTTATGATGCTAATAAAATACCATTCACTGCTAACAGCTCTTTCCTTCCTAACCTCACAAACTGAGACAAATAAGTGCATGTATCGAAGGAGTTCACATTTTATGTCTCTTTGCATCAATATGGCCCTGCTTTATTGACATTTTTAGGTAGAAACTGGCTAGTTTTGCCTGGACTATATTAACTATTATTTATTATTTGGACTGAGGATGCAAGCCCTCCTTGTTCTAGGTGGTTATATATACAAATGAAAAGTAGTTGTGTCCCAGAGAGCCTCTAAATATTATAAGAGACGAGAACTAAGTAGGATAAAAAGATGCAGTGAGCCAGTTCGTGTAAGATGGGATGGAGACCAGCACGCGCAGCCACCGCGTGCATCGGCCTCAGGCTGGGATGGGGAAGCGCTGGGCAAGGGTTTGGGCAGGTTCCCGCGGGCAGAGAGGTTCCGTGGGGGAGCCTTACCCACGGGCCTTAACAAGAAAACCACAGTAAATGGTCCACTGCGGCCCAAAGTAGCCACTCCAGCAAAGGGCTTGTATCTCTACTGAGGACCTGGGCTCTCCCTTCTGTGCTCTTAGATTTAAGCTGTCAGGAACAAAGACAGTTATTTTAAGTGACCAGCAATAATAAGTTTTTGTCATCTTTACAATAAATCATGCTAGGACCTGCCTGAGCAGGGCAGCATAAGTAAGTAGAGCCAGAACCCTGGACACATGCCCTAGCTGGCTCCAGCACCGCTTATGAATTACAGAGCTACTATTCCTGATGAAATATTTGTTCTTTTGTTGCAAAATCTGGAGTGGGCTGGTTGGGAAACCACTGATGGTGACTTAATCACGGTGCTTGGTGCCTCGCTGAGGGCATCGGGCAAGATTGAAGGGAATCCCAGACAACTCGTCCAGGAAAGAGAGTAGAGAGTCAAGCCCCATGTCTTAGAAGATATGGATTTAAAGACTAGTGACATTAGTCTAGATTTTTGTATTAGAATCTGTGATCTCTGTAATTCAAGTTCTCCCCACTTCTTAGATAAATTCATGTGACTTTCTGTCATACACATAGTAATGCTTTTGTCTTGTTTTCTTTCCCAGCTTCTTGCTGACCTGGAAAAATGACAAATGCCTCTGTCTGTTCCAGAGATTCACGTACAGAGCCATTTGGGGAAACTGCAGTGAAAACTCGATGCAGAAATCTGCCCTCAAAATGGAATTAACCTTTAGGAAGATCTCATAAGTAAGTGATTTGTACCCTTCAAAGGTGTTCTGTGAATCATTGACAATACGACCAGGCTAATTTAAGTGTTTGTCACATAGTTAAGAGAGAGTCAAATCCAGTTCTCAGTCGTACAGGCGCAGGGAGAGGGCAGGGTAAACCTGTGGAAGGTCTGGCTTCCCATCCTGTTGGCTTCCCTGGATTTCACCTCAGTGCTGCTCCGGTGGGGACAGGCCCAGCTCCACGGAGAGCGGGCTGGCCCAGCGGGGATGCGTGCGTTGGCCTGTAGTGTGCGATTTCCTTATGCCTAGGAAATCTCTGCGCCTAATTTGCTCTCTTCATAGGACCTAGACTTGTTTCTAAAAATAGAGCTTTATTCTTCATGTTCACTTCCTAAAGGACAATGACAGGAGAGAGAGGAAAAAATGCTATAAACTGGGACAATTTGTTACCGCATTCACTGCACGTCTGGGGCTCTTTTGGTACGTAATTGCTGCATAATGCTGTTCACGAGCTACAGCCTCATCCACGGCCCCTTGGAAGCTGTTGTAATGCCGTAGCCCCTGCTTTGGAAATTGAGCGTGACCTAGTGGTCAGCTATATGGCTCACAGAGTGGAAAAGCCTTGGCTCCTTCTCTTTGCGCCATGAGATCTCAGCCAGGCCACTGCTATGCTAATTTCTGAGGCTCTCAGAGCCTCATTGCTCCCGCGTCCACTGCTGAGCAGAGGGAAGTGCCCAGTTTAAATCCTAAAGGTAATTCTGTGGTGAGACCGAGTGTGTAGCTCTCTGTAAGGCTGTGACACAGGGAATCGAGGGCTAAGCTCCTCTGTATAACTGTATTTTCTCTGTTGCAAATGTCAGTTTATAATGAAGTAGATTAATTATTCCATTGGGTTTGTTATTTAAGAAAGTAAATCTGTCCACAGAAATGTGTTATCCAGTAACCTGGATGTGATTAAGAAACTGACACTATGCTACATGTTTCCTTTTTGCTCTTTCAGCAAAATAAAAAAAAAAAATATAAAAACACAGTTGAATTTCCTCACTTTTAAAAATGCAGTTTAAACACAACTTTTAGGGGAAAGCCTGATTAAGATGCTTCCCTACCTTTCCTTGGGATTGTGTACATCTTAACTAGTTAATCCCAAAATTTTGGGGACCCTCACCCAAAAGACAGGGAAGAGATGCCAGTTCTGGGGATAACTGCATGCAGCTCCCCTTGCCAGTGGCAGGGAGACACGCGTATTTTGGACATGCAGTGTCTGATAATGGATGAGTGCAAGTTTAAAGCAAAGATGGTTGGAAAAACTTCTACCTTCTTAACTTGGAAGTGGTGGCTGTCCATGCCACATGGTGGAGATGATAAATTGCAGTGAATTTGTGATCTGGAGCCATCAAATTTCCTCCCTGTCTTTCTTAACCTTGGGACAAATTAAATCAAATTCTGCTGTGAAGCCTAAAGACATAAAATTTGTTAGCTGTAACAGTATATTCTGCCAAGCAGTCAGAACTCCCTGATATTAATTACTTTATTTGGTAAGTTAAACAAATGATGTGATATCTGGATTCAGGGGGAAGCCACCCAGGAGTATATAAAGGATACGAAGATACTCCTGTCAGCGAACATCCAAACTCTAGTCGCTAAGTTGCTGTGGAGAGCAATAATCTGTTCTAAGCTGCCTCCGTTCCTGAGCAATGTCATAGCAAGTAGGAGCATCATTAATAGGACTGCTTGAAAACGCATCAAACCCGTAACCCCTTGTGTGCTGAGCGAGGGGGGCGGCTGCTGCAGGCCTGCCCTTCCCCGTCTGGAGCCAGCAGCGATGACGGCAGTAGCCCTCATCCCAGCCTGCTCGCTCCTCCTCTTTCCTCCCCAGCTGCGATTAGTTTTCCCCAGCTCTGCAAACAGAGAGAGATGTGTGAACCTCTCCTCATCTGCTCCGGCTACAGCCTGGTGGGTCCAAAGCCCCCTGATGCGTAGGTTAAGGTCATCCTGGTTGCTGTTGGCAGTGGACTGGAGATCCCTTACCCGATTTCTTTCACAGGCAAAGCTGTGAAGATTCTTTTCCCTAATACAAAAAGTATCTTTCAAAGAGACCCAGGTCTAGGCTGGGAGGCACCAGTTGATAGAGAGTCTGCCACTCCCAGGTTGTTCCAATGATTCATTACCCCATTTTAAAAAAAAACGCAAGCATTATTTTGAATTCAAATTTGCCTGCCTTTAATTTCCACCAAGAGATTCTCTGTGCTCATCTCTGCTAGATTAAAGAGCCCTCAGTATCTGATAGTTTCTTCCTGTGAAAGTGCTTGTGCACTGTAATCAAATTATCTTTTGAATTTCTTCCTGATAAGTTAAAGAGATTAATCTTTTCACAGTCTTCATTCTGAGGCATCTGTTTCCAGGAGCCTGAGTCACTCGTGTGCCTTCTCAGCTCCCCATCTCTGGATTTGCGTCTTGCAGCAAGGCACAGATACTGCGAGTAGGTGCGGTACCGTGAACCTGAGCTCAGAAACAGCCGCGGCCCGGGGCGTTGGGGCGGGTGCGGTGCTGATTCTCCATGCTGGCTCAGGCAGGTCAGGGACAGGCCTGGGACACCACACCAGTGCAAAACTGGTCAGAGAACCCGACTGCTGGAACCTGGCTCCTGGGGGGGAACCTGTAAGAAGCAATTGCATCATTTGAAACCAAATTTCTTTTGCAGCAACACCTTTCTGATGCAAAGCTGTTATTAATGAATCTGGGGGAAACCAGCCAGAGCGCTGGTTTGAAATGCTTTTTCACTGTTCCTGTGTCTCAGTTCAACTTCGATCTGTCATTTTTTTTTCCTCCCCTACTCCTTTCGTTTCTGGTGGAAGATGGAGAGCAGCTGCTGTGAAAAAGGTGCTAAATAGGCACCTGATTTATTATCTTCATTATTTTACTGAAGCAGCTGTATTGTCCTCCAGGCAGCTGGGGCCTGTTTGTATTCAGCCCGGTGCTATGGGATGGGTCCTGCCGCAGGAGCTGGGTGTTTCCGTTCCCAGGGTGCTCTTCAGCCTCGCTGCTGGGATGACCATTTTGTCCAGCTTATGAAATCCAAAGCAAAGCTTTTAAAGATCTTTAAGAACTCTTTTTTTAATGAAGGTGATATTAAAAGGGCTAAGAGTTGTGGGTCTTTTTAGAAAAGATAAAGTGTCAAAATGCAAAAAAGCACAGAGAGGCAAGGTGGACAGGGAAGTTGGTCTTGCGGTATGGTGCTCAGCTCATTAGCTCTCGCTGCCCTGAGCAGCATTGCACACTTGCTCTGGTATTAAACTTAATTTATACTGTAAAGAAGCAGAGGGAGAGTTTAAAAAAAAAAAAAAAAAAATGCAAAAACTCAATCCTGCCAGATGCTGAGTGCTTTCTTGTGAAGTGCTGAGTTGGCAGAAGTCAGAGCTGCTCAGCACCTCTCAAAACACTCATCCTCCTCTTGCTTTATTGTCAGTCTGCAGAGCTGGCCATAAAACACCACAGGAGATTTCCAATAAAATGAAAGTCATGTCCAAGTGTTAAGATACCGATACTTCACTGTACAGAGTCATTCCAAAGGGTGAAATGCTAATTTGTCATCAATCCTATGAAGAAGGGAAAAAAGACGTTGTGGTAGAGGAACACAGAGCTCCTACACCCAGAGGGATGGAGGTGAGCAGTGGTGGAGGGAATAGCGTTAGCCCAGGAGATGCGTCCATGAAACCTTTCGTTGCGGCCCCGGCTCCGCCGTCCCACGAACAGACTCCCCTGGGTTGCATCAGCATCGATCTGGGAGGGACCAGGCTGGCAAGGGAGCATTTAGACCTTAAAGTCATCACGGAAAATTCCTGCCGTGCGTTCTGACCCAACAATTCCTGGCCTTATTTATAATACGAGGCAGCAGACAGCATCTCCTTGGAGGTTTTAAAGCTGAAAGTAAGCTGTAGGTGCCTAATGTTGCAGCATCCCTAAGGCGGTGCAGGGAGGGGGCAGCCACTGCCAGCTCCCACTGTACCTCCTGGTAAGAGGTGATCTTCTTCCAAAGGGTTATTCGTGTCTTGGGTGGTCCCAGGAATATGCAGCACGTCGTGGATAACTGTCCGGCTCTCCCAGAAATGGTACGTGGTAGATAAATGCTTCCAGACAAAAGCTGCCTCCTACTCTGAATATGATCCAGGACTTGTATAACATGGCCTTGATCTTTGCTGTAAGCTCAAATCCTAATCAATAGTGATAATTAACAGTAACAAATGCAGAAGCAGAGATCAGAGCCTTACAGTGATGTGACTCAGGTTTGCGGGTGCTTTACTAGCACAGGGCCATGCAATACTAGTGCAATTATTTGCATGAGGACTGCAAAACGGTGGCTGCTGTGACCTGCAGAAGCTCTCTGCTCGTTCCGAGAGCCGTTGGCTCAGCCTCGCGCTGAGCAGGACTGCCTGGAAAGGCTGGAGCATCAGTGAATGCAGTCACGACTGAGGTGGAGGCTGAATCAGGAGAATAATTTCCTTTTTAAACCAGAAACTTAAGCAGCAAGTTGAGTTTTGCAGAGTCCTGAAGTCCTTCAGAAGGCACCTCGTGCCTATAAACAAGCACCCCATCTCTCCAGTACGCCATAAAATCCTTCCGTAACGATCATCATGACAACTATAAACTTGTTGTTTCCATTCTCTGTGATTTATTGAGCTGGTGGAAAAGGGGGGCTGCTGTTTTATTGGGATGATCAAATGTTTGCAGAGGGAGAATACAATCTGCATTCCTCCAAGGCTACTTTTATACATTGAATCATGAATACATTTCCTTTCCCATTAGCAATTTAACGTTGTAGGACAAGAAACACTTCTTCAAAGTGATTTTTTTTTTTAAGTAGTGTAAAGTCCTGGCTCTGTGGGAGTGAGTACAAGAGCCCTTGCAGCCATGGGAAGGCTAGCACTGGAGCCTTCCCCAAACAGGGAATCCCTGGGGTTTATGTTCCTCAGACAATTTTGAAAGTTTGAGTTTTCGTTCCTAATTGGGATGAAGCCACATTGCAGAAGCCTCCACAAAGGAGCGTTTTCCTTCTCTGGACAGCTCTGGTAGAGATAATCGCCTGTCCTGCCCTCCTGAGATGTGGGCCACGTGCCGGTGATAATGGTGAAGGGGGGAGTTGTGCAGCCACGGCCTGCGCAGGACGACTGAGGAAAGAGGACTTTGGTCTGGAGAGAAAAGAGGATGAAGGAAAACAAATCCTTTGTGTCTCTCATGTGCTGGATCAGCCAGGCACACCCAGAGAGGAGATAAATGATGCATGGGGCTAGCATGGATTTTAGCCTTGCATTATCTGGCCGTTTCTCTGTTAAATACTTTTCATTGTTTTCTGCTGAGTTAAAAGCCTACACAGGTACTCTAGAGATACTGTATTTAATAGTTGCAAATGTGTAATCGAACACGATTAATAATAGTAATTGTAGTAACCAGCACACTGTTGTAATTGACCTAAATGTTTCATACTAATTAGGACAACTGCAGTTCAGGAATCATTCACAGGCTAGAAGTAGAACTTTATATTGGGAAAAAACAAGCTGGCCTCAATCTGCGACACACAGTCACGTCGAAGAGCAGATTTTATTTTTTTGTTGTATGTCTTTGCATTTTCTGCTAAGAGGGGAGCTGGATGGACGTAAGGAAAATGTTCCGTGATCATAGCAAGGGGTTATCTGTGCGCTGTCCTCAGCTCTGGGCTTCGGAGCTGAGGAAGGGGTAGGCAGTGCTGGGCTTCGGAGCCGGCCCTGGGAGAGGGTTGAGCTGGGAACCTGATGCGCCCTGTGGGCCGTCCCCCCGCGAGGGGCTTCCCTTTCCGAACATTTCGGATCCTGACAACCCTGTTGTCGCTGCCCCGTGCGTGTGTGTGCCTGCCTGCTAGATCTGCCTGCTCACTGCTCCCAAATGCTGTAGCTTTATCTTTTTTATTTCCATGTTTGCCTCTCTCTTGGGTCACAAGGTGTGTGACCTTTCTTCGACACAGATGTCACCGGGTCGCACTGCCAGCAAAGACATGGGCCTAGATCCATTTGATTAAATGACCTAGGATCTCTCCTAAGGACGGTCATAAAACTTCCTCCATCTTACATCTTGGGTTGTCATTTATACTCCTGTAAAATGAGTATGAAACACTTCTGTGAAAGTTAAATGAGAATTTCCTCTTGAGAGTTTATTTCTGACTTACGCACCGATATGAATTGTTGGAGAATGTGCAAAGCAGAATAAAACCAGGCCCAAAGTGCTTGTGGCTGCGAGTCCCTGTGTTGCAGAAGCACCGCTGAGACAGCCCCGTCCACCGATTTGGGATGCGTGAGCAAGTGGCTCGCTTAAGGACTGTGAATTTTGTGATTGATGGCAGCCAGGACGGTGTTTGATGTTAACCACTGTTCAAGTGCTTTGCTGGACCACAGCCAGGGAGCTGATTTTGCAGCCTTGTTCCTGTGCCGTGTCCTTAGCCGCGCTCGCTCAGCCCCACGGGACCCCACCAGTTAATCACCGGAGAAAGTGCTACCTGGGCAAGCAGCGCTTCGCGAGAGCGGCATCGCAAGTCACAGCTTCTGTGCGTGAAGCTTGTCTCGACAATGTTCTCACATACCTTAGGTCAGAAAGAGATATTGTGGGCCAGATCCCTACCTGGCGTTAATCAGGAGAGCTCCATAGCTGGAAATGGAACCGATGAGACGGAGCCAGTGGAGGATGGCTGTCTTCCGAGGAGATTCACTGTGCAGCAGGACAGTGGGTCCCCCAGCAGAACAGCTCTCCCCCATCGTAATGCCACCCACAACCATCCCTTACCAGCACTTGCCAGTTCCACACACACCCCCCCCCCCAAAAAAAAAAAAAAAATCAGCCCCTTTCCTTCAAGGAAGAGAGTCTGGGTAAGGTGAGAGCGGCTCACGCTCCACACAACGCCAGGAGCGGAGCACTGAGCAGCATGACTGCAATTCCCAGGGAGACAGAGAGGGCGACTTTGTAGGAGAATCAAAAGAAAACAGTTGAAGGCCTTGGCAGTTGGTTGCCCAAAGCGACCACAAACATCTGTCTCGCCCTGGTAGGTCTCATCAGTGCAACTCAAATGTCATCTGAGCCTGACAAGCGCGAGAGAGGAAAAGACGACTGCCCTTGCTGGAAAAAAATAATGAGAGCACTGCAAGGAGGAAGGGGGCAGAGAACAGTCCCAGGAGGGTTGTGTCCGATTTGTATTCCTCCTCTCCCACTTTTTGTCCAATGATATTAATTTTGGGGGTTGTAAAACTGGCTAGTTTTGCTGTAGCACTAGTACTCCTCTGTGCCAGGCCCTGTAGAAATGCACTGTAGAAAACACCAGCCCCCAAGAAGCTGCTGTGCAACTGGCAAAGGCTTCACACACTAGGCACTGATCCATGAAGGTTTTTAGGAGATAAAAGTTCAATTCCCAAATTTAACACACACTCCTCTGTGATCTCTGGGCAGTTCTCTTAATCCCTTTGTGCCTTGGTTCTCCAGGCTTAAAGTATATTAGAGATGGGTTAGGTACCACTGATCTTGCATTAGGGGATGGGGCTGTGTATGAGGCTATGTGAGAGCTGCCTAATCATAGAATGACGGAATCCCTGGGTTGGAAAGGACCTTTAAGATCATCGAGTCCATCCCTGCCTGACCACCACTGAACCATGTCCCCAGGCACCTCATCTACCCGTCTGTTAAACACCTCCAGGGATGGGGACTCAACCGCCTCCCTGGGCAGCCTGTGCCAGGCCCTGACAGCCCTT
>KL263295.1:16575-37405 GCA_000699545.1 Podiceps cristatus
CCGCCACTGCAGACCGCCCCCCCCGTCGCCTTCAGCCGCCCCCACAGGACTTGTTCCCAGACCGTTCCCCAGCCTCGGTGCCCGTCTTTGGACCCTCTCCAGCATCTCAATGTCTTTCCTACACTGCAGCGCCCAAACCCGAACCCAGCGCTCGAGGTGCGGCCTCACCAGTGCCAAGTGCAGGGGAACAATCCCTTCTCTAGTGCTGCTGGCTACGCTATTCCTGATGCGGGCCAGGATGCCGTTGGCTTTCTTGGCCACCTGGGCACACTGCTGGCTCGTGTTCAGCCAGGGCAGGCAGTCTGCATGGACTCGTGCCCAGCAAAAAGCCAGTCAGACGGCTGAGACTGTTCCATCCCCGGGTGCAGCGTAAGGAGACGCCGTCTCTCTGCCGGTGTTACCCCACTGCACGGAGCTGATCATCAGGCAGTGCCCGTGTCCTCTCTCGCCGTCCAGGTTCGCTCCTGCCCGTGCGGTTCCTCGGCAGGTCCAGCCGCCGGCAGGTGTGCTGCCCTCGCTCTGTGCTTCAACCAGCTGGGTTGGGGTTTTTTCACTTCCAGTACATTCCAGGCTGAGGCTGAAGTGCAAACTTAAAGGAACAAGCGTACAGGAGAGCAGGTCGAGGCATGGGGCACCCTCTCGCTTCCAGCCCAGGGCTCTATTAAATCCTCTTCACATCTCTGCGCACAGCTGAATAATGGGTATCTCTGCCACAGAAATATGTACTGCTTTCTCACTGCATTAAGCATTGGCTTCAAGTGAATTTCTCTCACAAGCAGAACTAATAAAAGGACTAAAAAGAGCCAGATTCCACTTGACGAATGGCTCAAAGGAGGACGTCTTCTAAATGCCTTTAGCGTTTGCAGTGATTGATCGGGGCAGGCTTAGAAGCAGCTGACCTGTTGCTTTTTTTCAGAGGGGGAATGATGGAAGGATGATAATGCTCGTTTCTTTGTGATCACTATAATTTTTGCTTTTCTGCAGATAATGTATGCAGTGTCCAGAAACCACCACCCGTGTTTTGGAACTAGTCCAGGAATGTATTTAAATCCGTGTGTACCAACTATGCATCTATCTGACAATTCACTAGTCATATAGTTGCGTGCTGGGACTCAGATGGCACGTGCT
Source organism: Podiceps cristatus (assembly GCA_000699545.1). NCBI lineage: Eukaryota > Metazoa > Chordata > Aves > Podicipediformes > Podicipedidae > Podiceps > Podiceps cristatus. The sequence continues at coordinate 17,704 of KL263295.1, forward strand.
GTGGTTGCTGCTGTAGACACGGAGAGAGAGAGGCTTGGCCCAAAGTGCTTTATGGGTCCGGAACAAAGGTCGCACCACAGCTCGGATCACAGCCCGGCATCCGTCGCTACAGCCGGTTCCAGCAAGGGTCTGTCTGCAGCCAGGCACTTCCTCTTCATTTAAACTGTGTCAATCTCCTGAAAAAGCTCTGAAAGCCCCTGCTCAGAGTTGGATGAATTTTTGCCAAGCTAGAGCGGGTAGGAGGGGAAATTCTGGCGCTGGGAGCTGCCCCCAGCACCCATCTCTAGGCGATACAAACCGGCAAAGCTGGCAGCGTGCTGAGCTGGGACGTGGTGGCTGAAACAGAGGAAGGACCTAAGGCTGAGGGGACACATCCTCCGTTGGATCCTGGGCAAGTCAGTTCCTTTTGAGAAAGCCATGATTTCTTTCTTTCAATAAAAATCAGAGGAGAAATACTCCTCCCACAAGTACTGAGCACTTTGAAATCCTGTGGAGTTGCTGAATTTCTGGGTGATCTGCTCTGGCACCTCAGCCAGACAAGATGAGTCAGGGAGAGAGACTTGGGATCGAGTCTGCTACCTGCTATAGTCATCCCTTAGATTCTTCTCATCAAATACATTTTTAAGCTACAGTGACAGTTATTTTCTCTTTATCTAATTTTTTTTTTAATAATTAATTAAAAGGAGACACAGCACGACCACATCGGGAAGCCTGTCCGTTTCTTGCTGAGGATTTCAGACACTTGATCTCCCTGGGGATCACAGTGAACCAGGCATGTAGTAACCGAGTCCAGACTGTCAGGTGGAAGAATCGATGGCTCTTTCTTGAGCTGTTTGTGCAGGTGAATGCTCTCGCGTTTAATTGATGTCCTATTTATTGTTGAAGTGCTGCCCTTTTCTTTTTTTCTTCTCTATTTCTTGTTTCTCCGTCCAGGAAGCAAGATTAGGTTCAATGATCGGTCACAAGAGATGAGCAAACAAGCTGAGAACAGTTGCTCTGGAACATGTTTGAAATCAGGCAGCTCTTCCTGACCCGGTCTTGTCTGCTTTCCTCCTTCCAGCTTTCCCTCAATGCATTAGGAAACTTAGTGGAGACTTTCTGGAGGTAGATTTTCCCAGAGAGTCAGCGACGCAGCTGCCCAATTTATCATTGTGTGCAGTAGATAAAAGCTATTTCATGTCATACTTTGCACCCCCTTGTTCATTTTATGAATAACTCCTGTAAGTATCACTTCAGAAGCTTATTGAGCAAAGTAGAGGGGAAGGGACACTCAGGGGTTGCCCGGAGAAAAGGGAGACCAAATTCCGTCTGCAAGCTGAATGCCTGGAGGCGTTTCTGTAAGCTCATCCAGGTGGGCTGGCACTAAGGGAGGGTAGAGCAGGCACTGGAGCCCTGTGCCTGGCACAAGGCCGCTTTTGCAGCTTCTCTTGTTCTTTCTGGGACTTTCTAAAGCAGAGAGATGTGGAATCAGGGCGGCAGCAGCACGTTCTCCATCTCCCGCTGTTCTGCATCCTTGCAGAGCGCTGCAGGAGCCAGGAGGGTGAGATGTAACCGGAGTTCATGTAGCCTTCTGCAGGCTTTGAGCAGCTGAAGTACAATCTGCTTCTTTTCAAGCCCTGCAAGAGACCGGCCCCGACATTCGGAGGCTCTGAGTCTACACGGAGTGTCTGGAAGGTGGGTAAGGGGAAGCTCCCCTGAGCCATCACCGGGGCCAAGTGCCAGGAGAACCAGGCAGTTTACGGACCCCAAAGGAAAAGCACTGACCACGGCAGAGGGGCCCCTGTTCCCAGGGCAGGCTGCCAGCGGGTAGAGGCACTTTAATGAGCCAAGGACCTGCCTGAGGGCAGCTGGTTTACAAAATAAACAGTAATGGCAGGAACCCGTGGCACATGGGCTACTTCCAAGCCCAGTACCGCACAGCCCATTGGCTTCGTTGGATCCCCCAGTCCCTGTTGTGGGCAGCTGCCATCCAAGGTGGCCCATGCAGAGGGTCCGTTTGCCACCACAGTGTCATGGGTTTGGTACCACCCTGTCAGAGGGTGCTGGATCATTTCAAAGCAACGTGTCAATTTGTTCCCACTCGGCTGATCCGCTTCCAGGATGGCTGTGGCTGACCCTGCGATACTCCCAGTGATTCTTGGTGGAACGGTTCCTGTCACAGGTCACTTGGCTACTGCCCAGAGCAGATAACTTCTGCATGCAATTTTTTTCATTAAAACATGTGTATTTAACTCAGGGATCTGCGTCCTATTGAAGCAAACAATAGCTCTTCCTCATTTCTCAATTTTAAATCGTCACGATAACCTCCCTCATGCCTTGCTGAGATGTAAAGCCTGCACAGTCAGCTGGGATCTTCCCACCTGTTTCTGGGCTGTGGGGACTTGTCCTGACTTCTGAGCTACTCTTGAGAAAATGTTGATGCATTTACTTGCAGTTGCTGTGAAGCAAATAATGTAAAGAGATCCCCTGGCCCTATCTACTCACAGTAGTTGGTCACTAAAGCACAAGCAAAATTTCTCTTTCTAAATTTTTTGGGTTTTTTGCACAATTAGGCTTAAGAATATTCTAAATCAGTTGAACTAGACTGAAATAAATGTGCCCAGCTGGGCTTTGGCGCCAGCTGAAAGCTATCTAAACTGGTGCAATTGCTCAGTTCCTCCTGTGCTGGGCAGGTCTCGGTTCTTTCAGGAGAGCCCAAGGGGTTGATGCTCCGGTGCCTTGGGGTGGGTGAGCAGCCCTGTCCTCGCAGAGGGCTGCAGAGCTGGGCAGGCTGGAGGTGAGGTTCCTCTTCTGCGTGCTCTGGAAATTGTACAAAGGACTTAATATATTTTGCTGAAGAGAAAAGACAGAGAAATGCCTGGAGGTGAGTGCTGGGGTGGGCTCTGTGGGTGCAGGTGTGATGCTGGTGGCCACAAGCTGAGCTTGCCCTGTGGCTTGCTCAGGCTTTCCCCTGGCTTTATCCAGTTTTGCTTGGGGTGCTTTCTGACACCTTTTCGTACTGAGTTGAGAGGTCATGGATGCTTCTCCAAGGGCTGAGGGACAAGCAGGTGAGTGAGGGGATATCTGTGCTGCTCTGAAAATAACACCTGGGTGCTCTGAGACCTCCCGCTGCTCCAGCGCCTCTGAGGTCCATGCTGGGTGGGAGTGTGGAGGGAGTTCTGGCAAAGCTGACCAGAAACAGAAAGGTGAATCCCCTTCCTTTCCTCTGTTAGAAAGAAAAGGAGAGGAGAATAGGAAGTACCAAAAAGCTACCGAAACTAACTTGGCCCAAACACTCCGAGGGATGCACGTTTCAGCTCCTTTTCTCGGGTAGAATGGAGGGACCTTCAGCTGGTGTTACCTGACATCTCTGCCGCGTGTTGCAAACCCAGGTTGTTTTTATTAAAAGACCACGTCTTGCAGGCTGGACTCTAAGATGCCTTCTCCAAGGGTAAGCTGCGGTGAGGGGCTGGGGGCGTGACTCCCGCACCGGTGCTGCTTATGGAATGCTGTCGGAATGCATCCCCTTAAGATGCCCCAGGCCTTAATAAGCGAGGGAGTAGTTATGCTTCCCATGGCTGGCTGGCAGCTTCACCTGACGCCTGAGCGTGTTAGCACATCATTAGTCAGAGCAGTAAAATAGTGTCGGTGTCCTCCTGTTCTCCCCCAGCCCTTGGCCTGTGCTCATTATATCACTGTGCACGGCGGCATTAGGTGTGATTGGCGTGCTTTCCTCCGGAGGAGATGGGGGCCGTGCTCTCGGGCGGAGGGGTGAGCTGTGCTCTGCAGGTCACCAGTCCTCTGCTCTAACAAGTGTAATTGAAGGGATTTACTCCATTATCCAATTTGCTTACAGGCGAGCTGCTGGGTAAACAAAGAAAAGGGAAGGCCTGGGTGGAACCACAGAGCTCAAGTGGCTCTTTGGAGCTGATCTTGGCAACCCTGTTGATGTATTCGTGCTTGCCAGAGCCCCTTGGGCACAGCCTTTGAAGGTCTCTTGCTCACTGCAAGTGATTCATCCCAGCTCTGCTGTGGTGACCGTATCTGGCAGGTTTTGTTTCCTCTTGCGGCAAATCGGGCAGTCCTCGGAGCATCGGGTTTCCGACCACCTCTCCCAGTGAGCAAAAGTCCTGTTTGACTCAGTATGATTTGTCAGGCAGTTTGAACCAAAATGGCACATGAGGTGTTTGCTCCTTGAGGAGCTGAGTAATGCACTAATGAGTGCAAGACAGATCCTGCTGCTTCCCATCTGATGGGAATTAATCATGCTTGTGCTGGAACAGAACCGGGCTGAAGGCTGGCTGACTTCTCATTAATTGATTAGGGTTTAAGTTTCAAGAACGTACAATCGAACTTTTCAATGAAGTTTGAGCCAGGAACAATGTTTTGGTCAATGGGGACTGCACCAAGATCTCTCCCTTGAACAAGAACTGAGCGAGGGGTAAGCTGCTACACCGGGAACGGTGCGGGTGCTGCAGTGCCCCTCCGATGCGAAGCTGCCAACAGATGCCGTAACACGGAGACTTAGTGAACCTGGCGTTCACAGCCTAATTTACCTCAAATCAATGTCAAAGTGTTTATCTTTGATGAACCAAATTGTGTGGCTTAGTGCGGGGCCTTGGCAGCCCCCGCAGTTTGTGTCTGTAAAGCACCTTCCCGAGGCTGCCCATCCCGTCTGTCCGCCGCGCGCAGGGCTGCTCTTTCTGCTCTGGGTTTTGGGGGAGGACCTCGAGCTGTCAGGCAGCACCGAGCCGAGGTGTCGCTGCCCTCGGCCGTGGGCAGAGCCGCGTGTCAGCGGGCGCTGTGGAAGGGGAGTCGGCACAGGGGCTGCCTGAAGGGCCCTCCTTCGGGTTGCTTTTGTCATTGGCAGGCGTCTGAAGAGATGCTCTCGATTTAGGTAGGGAGAACAACCCTTTAAACCAAGAGCCGGACCAGCACTTGCTCGATGGCTTGTTGCCCGGCGCAGCCCTGATCCCAAGGCTCTTGCTGCACAGGCGGCTCGGGGGTAGGTAAAGCCATCTGAACGGAGCACAGCAGAGCTGAGCTGGGCCAGTCTGCCCCTCACCTTCTCACAGACCATTAATCAAACCTGTGCTTCAGCAATGCGGATCTGCCCACAGCCTGATTACTTATTGCTTAACGAGTGCATTAGTGTAAATCAAGAGGTATGTTTCAATTATCTAATAGAAGAATTATTGATCTGCACTCTCATTCTGAATGTTCAAATGTTCCAGTAGCAGAAACAATATTTGTATATGCTATAAAAAAAATCTGAAGTCTGCTTTTATGTTTCAATTAGATTGTACTTGGAGAGCTGTTGCGAGATGCTTTTGTAGAAGTACCTGCGGCCGAGCTGTGGCGCGTACAGTCGGTCCGCGGCCCGGGCCCTGCTGCTGGGGTGCTGGCGTGGCTGGTGGTCAGTGGATCTTGCAGCAAAGAGGGCACTGGATGACATTCCTGCCTTTCCTCTTGGGATGCTGTGCAGGGAAGCCCGGGGCTTCATTTTTAACTCGTTGTTGGAAAGAGCAGCTGTTCCCCAAAGTGCCCAATTTAGTTAAAGTGTATTAAATTAAAACAACTTTCTTCTCCCCTGCCCTGCACTGTGGTTCTGAAAGCTGGGGGGGAGGAAGGGGATTTGTGCTTCTTGAAGACATGACATGAGTGTAAGGAGCCTCCGGCATCTCACTGATCAAACAAACATCCTGGAGGAGAGTTAATACAAAGTGAAGTTACTCTAAATGTTCTGGCTTTTAGTCCATTGTCCTTTGGTAACTGTGTAAAATGCAATTGAAGGATGTTCCTATTTCCCTTTGATATAAAACATGGGGCTATTATAGAAACTTAAAACCCATTCCAGGCTTTTCTCAGCTCAGTTCAGCTGTCACTCCCTAGCTCCACTTTTAATTAAAATAGGTTTCTAGCCTTCGCTGACAAGCTAACATCTACAGTAAGTTGCAAACTATAGAGCAATCCTTCTCTGTTTAAGAAGGATGCCAAATAAAATGTCACTTGCCACCTCTCCAGGAGAGCTCGCTGTATTTAAGAATAAATACACAAATAAAGTTGTCTGCTGGGAAGTTGTTGATAACCTTTTTTTGGGGACAGGGAGCTTAAATCAGACAAAATAGCAGTTGTCTGTGTACTTCATGCAGTCCCAAAAATGTTGCTAGAGACTTCGTGGCACTGGGGTGTTTCTCTCCCCGCCGCTGGGCACTGCCGCGCAGGCAGCGCGACGGGTGAAGTGGTCTCGCTCCGATTTGGTGAAGCCAAGGGGCAGCGGAGGGATCCCGAGGCTTGTCGGAGCGTCGGGGACCAGCGCTGCCCTTTGCTCTGCTGCCGGACCCTGGCCCAGCGGGACGTTGCAGGTGGCCCCAAAGCGTGCCCAGGGGGTGGCCCTGAGGGACGATGAACACACCGACGGGTGGGAACAGCCCGTGCTGGAGGGTTTGCGCAGAATATTCTTGCAGTGGAACTGTTTGAGGGTTTCATTGACAGACCAGGATTTCCCTGCTGGTAAGAGGCACCTGATGAACCTGTCACTGCTTTCATGTTCTGTTTATTGAATACCTGAAAAACCCTCAGAAAGCAAATAAGATTAACTCAAAACAAACGTGTGGTGCAGAGCAGCAAAATCGTGCTGCAGGTTTATTACTGTCAACATTATTAATAAGCTGCTTTTCCTGGCCTGGCTGCTGCTTGTTGTATTTTTCAGTGTTGAAAGCTTTTAAGGTGCCCGAAAGGCCTTGGGGTTAGGGGAGGCAGATCTCTTCTCACCCTGTTTTGGGGGGTCAGGCTGGATTTCTTTAAGAAAATAAATACAAATAAGCAATGTGATCGCTGAACTCTTGGTACTAGAGTTGGAAGCTTGGTGCCGCAGCTGGGTGTTTGGGACAGACGTTATGTGAGATGCTCAGCTTCGGTGCTTGATTCGAGGGTCTGGCCGCGGTCCAGCCGGAGTAGCAGAGCCTCTCCGAGCGCCAGGCGTCTGCCGGGGCAGGTTTCCCCACAACGTTGGTAGGGAAGCGTGGTTGTCCCTGTTTCCCAGATGGGAAGCTGGAGCCCAACAGGTGAAATTAAATGCCTGAATTCAGGGTATCTGCAGATCGAACCTGTGCAGTGTGAGCCAGTGTCCAGCATGCTGGCTCCCAGCCGATCCTCATACCATCATCTTGCGTAAAGCGTTTGTTTGTGCTTTTGATTACTATTTGCGAGGGCTGCCCAGCAGTAATTACACAGCTCCTTCCTTCCCTCACCCCTATTTCATGCTGCTCTCAGTTCATAACCCTGCAGGAGATTATTCTACACCCCTTTATTGAGCAGAACATCCTCTCCTGGTCCAAGCAGTGTTGTAAATCTGCCCAGGTGGGAAGCATAAAGAGAGGACAGCATTTATATTTTCACTTTCCTGTTTACATACTGTTTTAATTAGGAGGGTGCTTCTGATTAGCTAAAGAAAAAAGAAAAAGAAAAAAGAAAAACTGTGTCAATTGAAATTAATTTCTCTCTAAAAATTTGCTCTTGTGAAAAGTTTCGGTGGTTTGTTCTGAACTGGAATGTGGGCAATGGAGTGAGAGAAATCAATTTTCCTACCAGGTCTAATCATGACCAGTGTGAAATTAAGTTGTCACACTGTACCCGTAATATGCATGTCTAAGTGCATGTTAGACTGTTTGCTGAGGCAATTTGCTGAAACCTGGTTCTTCTCTATCCCTTTCACTCGAACTCGTCTTCCCTTGATATAAAACGCTTAAGGGCAAACTGCAATGTGGCACGTTGGCACCAGGGAGGTACAAAAGTTTCAGAGAAGTGGGGCGGGTAACAGCAATACAAACTGTTAGGAATCAAGAAGCTGTTTATGAGGCATTTACTTACTTAGCCCTAAAAATAGCTAGGGCTGTATGTGAAAATAGGTCTGTGATTGAAATCAAGCCCTAGACATGATGTAATGGGAAAGGAGGGGTACAAAGGCAGATGCAATCAGTTGTTCTATAAATAGACGTGCTGTCCTCTCCATGGATGGGGCAAGAGGCTGGTTTGGGCTCTTGCTGCCGGGGAAGGGAAGGGTGAGGGAGGCTGGAAGAGCTGCCTTCTGGCAGAGTTTGCTGCAAGACTGAAGGTAACTGGAACACCGGCACGTCTGGCTGACCTCCACGGGGGTGATTGCCTGCCACCTCCTCAGATCCCCGGCCTGTTCTCGGGGCCACGACGCTTCTGCAGCGATAAGATGCTTTGCCTTCAAATGCCGTCGCTCTCGGCTGTAAGCCGTGGAGTTTGGTCCGGGAGACGTGTGGAGGGATGTGCTGTGTTGTCGGTGTGGCAGGTGGGTTTCCGAGGGGCATCCGAAAGAATGAAGCTGCTCTGAAAACACGTCGGTGTTTCTAGATGTCTTCAAAGCAGGACCATATTAGGAGGGCCACTGGGCGTTCAGTGAAGTTAAAGTCCCTCCTTGCCCAGACTAAAAGTGCCGAGTAATTTCTCCAGCCGTCGTGCTTGCTGGAAACAGCTGTCTGCAGCGCAGCCCCTTTGATCCCTTGCTTCCATCTGGTATTTTATTGCTCTTGCACCATAGTTGAAATGTTTAACTTTTCTTTTTAACTCGAGAGATGGCATTCTCCCTGCGACCCAACGTGGTTCTCTCGGGTCCCTCGGTGTTGGTGCGAACGCAGCACCCGGCCGGCAGCCATAAACAGCTGTGCCTTTCTCCCTGACCCGCGCCGCAGGAGCGCGGGGAGGTGCAGGGCGAGAACAGCTGGGTTTAAGCTCGTAGTTACTGCAGGTAGTTAATAAAGGAGAGCACCGATGTAAAGTCACCAGCTCTGCCTACGGACTGGGATATTTGCCCAGCAGCACGCTGGCAGTTTTCTGGCCTTTTCTTAGAAAGGGTTGAGAAACATAACTGTGCTTCTGCCACGGTGCAATTAAATAAATCCACTATGACCAATAAAGTTCAAACCCAATAAAATACAGCTGTTCTGTCCTGCTGGGTTTAAAAAGAAGTGGTTTCAGAGAAATGGGTCCAGGTGTGCATTTGTGGCTCATGACTGTTTGTTGGAAGCGCTGTTGAAATGTTTTGGCAGATGTTCCTCTCGGTCTAGGGGTTATTGCTGCAGGGAACGAGTGTCTCTGAACAGGGTAATGCGGAATAATACGGGCTGGGAGCTGCAGCCGCTTTGGGTAGCAGAGGGGAAGTCTGTTTCGTACACCTCTGGTGTAGTGACTCCGGTGGGCAAAGAGCATCCCCGTCACGGTGCCATGCTGCGGCCCCGCTGGCGCTGGTCCAGACCCGAGGCTGCAGGGGAGGAGATGGCAGTCCTGGCCTCTCTGCTTCTCCTAGCCTTAAGCACAGCGAAAGCAGGGTGCTGCGTGCTGACGCCAGCCTGGTTTACTCTAGGTTTCTTTAAAAGATGTTTGAAATCAAGGGAGCTCAACACCCCTGTAACTGGAGAGAGGGAGAGGGAGTGGAGACTGACCCCGGCTTCTGTGGCACAAGATGCAATTTATGTCTTGTGACCATTTTTCAAGTTAGAATCATTGATTTTTACCTTTTTTTTTTTTTTGTACAGTTTCTTCTCTTTGAAATGCAATAAATTGCCTGAAGCAGCTGGTTTCCCAGGGATCCAAGGCCATTCCCCTCTCGCGCGCTGAGGCTGCTGTGCCGCGTGCCGTGGAGCTGTGCTGGATGGTTTGCAGCCAGATGGCTTCACGCTAGAGCTGCAGGGAGGACGGAGGTGCCATTTTTACAGAGAGTCTTTAGATTTAGCTTTCCTCCTCGTGGCAGTCCTATCTTCCCTCCAGTGTTTCATGATCCACCAGGAAGGAAACCCATTCTTTGTTTTTTGAGTTACTCTAAAATGTCTGTCTTAATGCCAAACCAGTTCTTCTTATGCTGCCTATTCCAATACAAAAGGAAATAAATTCTTTCTCTGCAAAACTGCATTTTTTTGGCCCCGAAAGCTCTGTTTTGATAATTTTGTAAGTTTACAGAAAGTTCTATTGGTTGGCACTAAAACCGTGAAGATCTCTGTGCCTTTCGGCTGGAAAAAAATAGTTCTGAACAATTCTGCTTCCTCTTGCCTTTGCAAAGTTAATATGCCAGGCGCAGCAGTGAGTTTGGGGAAGGAGCTTTGACGCTGCCTATCGCTTACCCTCGTTGAGTAACGGATGGTTGGGAGACCTGGTTCAGTTGTTCGCTCTACTGCTAAGTTACGTACCATCTGTGATTCCAGATATAAATGGGAACAGCAATGTTTTGTTTTATCTGCTCTACAAAATGGGAGCTGATCAGAGAGCTGATGAAATGGGCTGCGTGCAACCAGACAGACACGATTAGAAATTGGATGTCTGTGGGCCTCCCAAGCTTATGCCTGTCCAGAGCATGCGTCGAGAACCTTGCTGGGTAACATGTGGGGACAAAAGAAAATAAATATTAAAAAAAAAAAAAAAAAAACAAAACACCAATACTAAAATTGGGATGAGATAAATTATAATCCTTCATATCTGAAGGAAGGTAGATTATTACTGCTCACTTCTTAAACAAATAAAAAAGTATACTGTACTGAAATAGTCAGGGACTTTAGATCTCTTTATGAATATTCTCCTGCAATTACTCAACTCTGTTATAGGTTTTCAAACATTTTTAGATCCTAAAAGAGAAATGCTGTTTATCACCTCTAATTTCCACAACTGGGTCTGAAAACTAATTAGTAAAATAGACTGTACCATATGCTTCCTTGGTATGTGCTCCTGCTATAACTATTTATATTTTAACTTGTTTTTTATTTTGTAAAATTGCTATTGCTTCTCAAATGGCTCGATTCTACCTATTGTTGTTTTATTGTGGAGTCGTATTCCACTCCTTATGTATCTGCATCTCTTCTTGGCATAAAGATTACCTGAGAGGAAGGAAACATAAAACAAAACTTAATCCTTGTCATTCTTTCTGCATAAATGTCTGTTTTATCTTCCTGGGCCAACTATTGCTGGAAAACGTTGCAGAGTTTGCAGGTAAGAAAGCAAGGGGCTGTTCACCTTCTGAAGCAGGGACGCTAATTCTCCACGGAGAAGGAACGGGAAAGTGCGATTCAGACTCCTCCTGCCCCCTCAGCCCTGTTACAGGCTGAACCGTGGGCTGGGAAGGTTGTGGAGCTGCTGTAAGTCAGCCGGGCTGTGTGTTCATGGCTACTGGATTGACCAAAAATGCTGGCTTTTGGTCAATGTTGACACTCCTCAGAGAGGACGGGACTGAGGTTTTTGCCATGTCAAGGAGTGTTTCCCCAATCAGAGACTGGCAGAGCTCAGTGATGCTCCATGGTAGATATTTCCCCTAATATTCTGCTTAAATTTTCCGTTACTCATTTTAATATCATTATTCTTGTTTATACGCTGAACAACTCTTCTTCCCTGCTGTTTCATGTCCTCATTGCGTCTGCTTTCTGGAAGAAAGACTCTACTTGAGAGCAAAATGTCCTTAAAATAAACTCGGCCAGGAAAACTTTTTGGTCCTGGTTTACATCTGCAGGATGGGTGATGCTTCCCTGAGCCTTAGCTCCCAGCTGCATCAAGTTTTGGTTTCCAAGCCATTGAAAAGGAATTATAACATGGTGGATGAGTTAGTGCTGACTTTTCAGCAGTTAAGTGAGAGCAGTGTTTCCCTTCTGAAATTGGGGACTGCAATGCAACTGCCAGCTCTCCCAGAGGTGGGATGAGAAGATCAAAACTAATAACTCAGACTAGCCATGTCAGAAATGACAATCTGAAGCATAGCCAGGCGTTCGGATATGCACCTTGCCGGTTTCTCCTTACTTGCAGAAATATTGACTGTTAACAAGAAAGAAAATTGAAACCATAGTTGTGGGCTAGCTAAAAATCTATACCTGTGATGGATGCTGTTCCCACTCCCAGATGCCAACGATCTTTAGTCCCCAGGTTTCTCTCAAGCTCATGAGATTCCCATCAAGCCAGCAGGATTACGCTTGCCAAATAACGCATCTCTGATGAGAGGCACAAGGTTCTTACTCTGAGTGAGTTGAGATGGTTATATCATGCCCTGCTTTTATCCTTCCCTTTGAGGTCTCCTAGGCTGGTGGCAGGAAAGCCATTATTAAGTAGCTGTTCCTGTGCCTTGGCTTTGTGGATATAAATACTGATTTCTTGTTCCGTTTTTCATGCATTAGTTCTTTTCGTGTCCCATTCAAAAGAACAAAAGGAGTATTGAGCTTTCTGAGCTTGGAATTTAAGAGGTTTTGCTTGGTGGTGGCATTGCTGATTTTTTTTTTTCCCCTCCCTTTGCATCAAAAATAGTTTTTCCTTTTACCTACGGACACGAAGGGGAGAGGGGAAGAGGGGTAGAACTGAAATGATGGTGGAAGCTGGAGGAGGTTTAACCTGCATGCATGAAGCAGTAATTGAAGTGATTTTATTGTTTGGGCCTTCTGACAGTCATCCCAAATCATCAATAAGCTCTTGCTGTCTCTCTGCTTAGCCTTCCTCTTTAGCTGAAGGTACAGAGGAGCGCTGGGTTTCTGTGGCTGGCTGTGAAATGGCTGCCTGCCCGCTTAATTCCCCTCTCCCCCCTGCCTCTCCACCTGGCTTTCATTTCCATTCGGAATATATATGGGACGAGAGGCATACATGACTCAAGGGAGCTGGGAGGATTTATGGCCAGCAGACAGTATTTAGTACAGATGTGCAGAGCAGCAACTATCAGTTGCCAACAAAACCTCTGGAGATATACATCATAGGAGGAAGTTGTCAGCAATTAATTTTCAGAGGGCTAAACTTCACCCATTTTTTTAATAGAAGAGGAGTCTGCGGGACCACAGGGAGAATAAATCATTTGGACTCATGGGAGTTTTTTAGCTACTTTCCAGAGCAAGTGTTACTACTTTTTCTCCTTTGCAACAGGTGAAGCATAAGTTTTTTAACCACTGAGACAAATATTCTTAAATAAGCAAGACTTAAATAAATAAAAATGGCTTTTCTTTGTGAGATCCCTTGAATCTTTCCCCAAAGAAAGATACCACACGCTTAGATAAAGTGTTGGTTGATCTTATAGACAGTGCTTGGGTGGCAGAGTGAGGGGGGGCTGCGTAGAGAAGGACTTTTTTTTTTTTTTTTTCCCCCAGCTATAATTGGTGGATATGGGAAGTTTGCTAACAGGGTTAGGACTCTCATAAAACTACCTTGTGGGTTGCTTGGGTTTTTTGGGGGGGAGGGAGGTCACTTCTCCACAGTTTAATTTGTCTGCCAGCCACAGACCTGAGTGAGGAAATCCAGTCTCTTCACCATAGACATAGACACAGCGTAATTGCAGGACTGATTTATTGGTGGTTCATGGTTGTAGCTCAATCGATAATGTTTTAATGAGTCTGTGTTAGGAAAGGATAGATTATATTCTTTCTGCAGACCCTCAATTCATCAGATCATTTCAGCATTTTGCTTACAGTTAAGCATATGTTTAAGTCCAGTACTACTGTGCACTGTTTAAACGGCACGTAGGTGTCTTAACACCGGGTCTGTGCTGCCAAGCAAACACTAATACTCAAGGTGGTGGCTTTTACTGCTTCTAAAAGTTTTTAATTGCCATTAAAGTTGACAATTATCTTCCTATATTAACAAAAACTTTCCTATAATTAAAGAAATCTGCAAATCTTCATGTATTCAGAATGGTGTTGACGGCTCCTACCATTTCTCCCCACTCTGTTGTTGTTCTTAAGCACAAAATGTAATGGGTGGTAAAAGCTTCTGAAAGTCAGCAGCAGACCTTTCGCTGCCGTCAGCAGAGCTGCCTTGGCTTCCCCCAGGTGAGGCAGTGGTCCGGAAAGCTCGGGAGATAAAGAACTTGAGCAGAGTCATTGCAGAAAAATTCCACTCTGTCATATTTCTCTTTATTACCCTTTCCTCTGCGGCCACGATGGGATTAGTGATATTTCCATTTGTCTATTTTATGTATTTTGTTTTCCCTTCCTCTGAAAAATGATTACAGAATGAAAAGTTTGTCAGGCCTTGGAGTTCAGCAAGACTCTCTGGAATTCATTTCATACTGTGGAGTGTGAGCAGGCATCTAGAAAAACACTATTTGATTAAACTTTTGTTTTAATATAAGAAAATGGTTATTTTGGCTTGTTGGTGGGTGTAGGACACAGAGCTGTGTGGAAAAGGCAGTATTTTTATTTGTCAAATGCCTGAAGACTTAAAAACCAAAGCAGCAGTAATAGAGAGAAAAGCTGAGGAAATAGAATTTTTGCTACAGCTGGTTATTTTCTAAATGTTAGAAGTTCTGCGGCAAAGGAGAAAAGCAATAGGAACAAGTACATTGTCCTTGAATAAAACACAAGTTGGCTGAGCTGAGATGTGTCAGAGCTTGAGGCCCAGCAGAGCCAGATTCAAACGGGTCTGGCATGAAATGGCTCTCTTGATTCTTACCATCCACTCCGTGAGTCTCTCAAGGCCTTGATCTAATTGAAGGGGTTTGTTCCGACACCTGCTGCAATCATAGCTAAATACTTCCCATGTAAAATCAATGCCAGTAATGAAGCCTGCGCTGTGCTCCTCTCCACACTGTCTCTAACGCTGGTTTCCACTCGTTCCCATTGCGACAGACCCTTCTGCTCCACCGCTCCTGCCACCTGGAGCATCTTCCTGTAGCCGCCTCCGAGTGATTTTTAGCCCAAAAACTTGTGGTTCTTACCTGATCCCCCTTTTTAGCCTTCCTCTTCTCCTGCTCACTGGTCTTGTAACATCTGTCGTCAGTGTTAGGTAGCCCCGACATTCCCTGGCTCGGCAACAAGATGAGGGATCCCATCCGGTCCTGCCGCTACGTCAGCTCCCGGCACCCTCGTGGCTCCCAGAGGTGGAGGCACAAACCACTGATGAACCGTGAATCCTCTTCCTCGGGGCTGGGCAGGTCCATTGCAAGCAAAGGTTGACAGTCTTGCCCTCCTCCGTGTTGCTGACCGCTGATGGATGATACAGTCTTCCGTTAAATTACGTCACCTCTGCCTTCAGTCTTAGTCCCTCCTGGTACGACGGTTTATTCTTCTCTCTACAGAATATCTCCTTTTCTGCAAGCTGCTGACCTCCTGGCTCGTGCGCTGCCCTGCACCCGGCATCTGCAGCAAGAAGCTGACTAACAGATGACTCAAACTCTTCACATGTGTTTGCGGATTTGCAAATAAAATAGTGGTGTAAGATTTGATGGTTAAATACGTGTGTGCACCAAAGAGATTGTAGCCGGCAGCCAGCCCCTCTCAGAAACCCCCGAGGCTGAAGGGGAGTCCGGCCCGGAAACACACCCTGGCATAGTCATTAAATGGTTTTTGTTTGTTTTTTAAAGAAGGAAATTGCTACTTTTGGGGGCTGCTGAGCACTACAGGGCAGCTGCAGAACACGAAGAGTTACTGGAAAGCCTCAACCCCAAAATGGTATCTAGATCCATGTGCAGAGTACAAGCAACTTGTCCAAAAGGATTCTGGATCCATCAGCTTTTCCTGATGGCCAAAGCAGAGGGTCAGCATTCCCGTGGGACTGCGGCACACATCCCAGCCCGTCTGGGACCTGCTGTCAGCAAATATGTCGGAGGAGAAGGGGTGGGGTGGGATCCTCCAACTTTGGTTGCACAAAATAAATGAAGCAACCAAAAATAGCATTGATATACATTATCACTGTTTCATTGTGTCTCACTAAGGAGCAAAACTAGCATTTGAGCTGAGACCTAGGACCCCGTCCCTGGAAAATCAGGTCTCTCCTTTCATGTTCAGGCAGGTTTGTGGTTGCCTGCTGCAAGGAGGATTATTACCTTGTTTTCTGTAATCACTGAAATGTGCTTTGAGGTCTTCCAGTTGAGGTTCGCAGTCATCTGTCGCTCCTGCTTATCATACCCGCCTGGGCTTCGAGTGGGAGAACTGCACTTGAGTACAGAGCTCTTGCTGCAAATCAGCCGGAAAGACCACACACAAGTGCTGTGAGGTCTGGGTGTGGGATTACAGGGTCTTACAGTCCGCAGGATTGTGGCGGTAGTTCTATAGGCCTTAATGGAGCCAATATTTGTAAATTAGGATATTTTTAATTTATGGAGGTAACACTCCCCTGGGAAAGTGCATTTGCTGTTGCGAGGCTTAGGTAATTATAATCTCCTTTTTTTGACACTGCACTGTTGGGAATGAATGCCAGCATTTCCATTTGAGGGTTTATTTGATTATTTTTCTCATTTTGCAAAACATTATTACATTAACCTGCCACTCCTGAATCCTTATCCTACCATGGCATTTACGCATGAGAGGGACTGTGCTCTGAAAGGAACATCAAACTGAAGAATGCTCCATGATGATGGAAAGGCTTCTGTTTATCCTGTGGTTTTCGAATAAGGGCTTATTTTTGGCTTTAGAAGTAAATGTGACCTAGTTTGGATCCAAAATGTAATCTGATCCTTCATCTATACATTTCAGATTTCTGTTGAGGGCTGAAAGTACTCAACTAGGGTCCTGGGGGTTATTTTATTTGTTTCTGTAGGAGCTACTTTTACAGCAGAAATATATATATATACACACACACACAGAGGATATACTTCCAGTGGGCTGGGGGGAGAGTCATTCATGATTCAGGCGGCTTTATTTCTGCCCGCTTGTGCACGTGCTTTGTGATACAGCCTTTCACTGCACGTCCGTGTGCCTGGGTTGAAAGTGCCGCTGAGTGGAAACGCTGGCCGCGCTCCATCCGACGATGTCCAAATCCTCTGGCTGATGGTGGGGGGGGGCTCACTGCAACTGGGGGATCGGGGAGAACGAACTCCCCAGTTCTCATAGAATCATAGAATCATAGAATGTTTTGGGTTGGAAGGGACCGCTAGCGGTCATCTAGTCCAACCCCCAAAGGAGGACAGCACCGGCACGGGCACCGCGGTGCCGGGAGCCCTTTACTCCCGTGTCCCAGCCCTCGGCCCCTCCCCAGCCCAGGTGCACCAGAGGGGCAGGAGGAGGCTGTTCCCGTCTGAAGCGATACCTCAGACTTTTCGGAGGTTTGCAGATGGGGCCATCAGGGCATGAGAGAAATCTTACGCAGCAGGGCACACTGCTCCCGTCTGCCTTGGGGTTTTGGAGATCCACCTTTCTTATCACATCCGTCAGATATCAGTGACCTATGCATGGGTGGACCAACAAAAGATGCTTTTCCACCAGTTTGGAAGAGACCTGAACGATTGAACGATGCTGTCTCTACCCTTTTTGTTTGGGTTGCTTGTTTTTTGTGGTGTTTTGGTTTTTTATTTTCCTTTTCCCTTCCAGTCCCTGCACACTGACCTCACTGCAAGTCCATTTCTGGCTTATTCTTGTAGTCTATACAATGCTATGCACCTCTTCTTTTTTTTTTTTCCTTTTTTTTTTTTTTTTTTTTGGCTTTCTTTTAATTAAATCTCATCACTTGAAAAATCCCAAGGAAGAACTTAATTTGATTTTTATTTTCATTAAGCTAAAGCTTATATGACAAGTTTCCAAAAGCTTTTGCTAAATGCACCTTGTTTTCATGCAGTACTCTTCTGAACAAGGTCTTATTCCTGCCACTGGGATGCAGCAGGAAGGGAATATTCAGCTGTTTTTTATGGCCCTGGCGACCAAGATCGTGGCAAGCAGGGAAAGCAATGAAATACTCTGTTGCATGGAGTCTACCTAGCAGTTTTTTAAACTCTAGTCATTATACACTGTGTTGGCATAAAAAGCCAGAGGAAGAAGATCCTTCTTACAGAGTAAGCAATTCTTCTTGGACCTTATGAAATTAATTATTTTATAGCCCATTACTGAAACTTGTAACTCAGTGTAATTGGCAGGAGAAGTCCCACAGTAACAATCACAGGGCCTGTTATTGTTTCCTCTAGTACTCCACTGTGGGAACGCTGGAAAAACAGCCTCCCGTTCTGGTGTTTATTGGCAAATGTTTAAATAAATCATGCAGGCTTGTACAATAAGCTCAACAATAAATAATTTCTTCTCTTGAAATGTTAAGTGTTGCAGGAAGGGAGACAGGCGGGGTTTGTGGTACCTGTTTAGCTGGGGTTGGGGTTACGGCTTAGGAGAGCTGTAAGGATTTGGAAAACTTTGTTCTCTTCCCAATCTGTCAATACCTCGCAGTGTGACAGCAACAGGACATGGATTAATCTTGTCTTGCCTCCCCTATTCTGTTAAAATAACCCATTAATTGCTTCAGATGCACTTTACAGCCTTGTTGGAGGAAACTCCTCCTCTAGCAGCACCCCATAGCGTGACTCTCGTTCCCCATACGGTACTTCTTGGTGCCCCAGGGGTTTCTCACCCTCTGTGTCCAGTCCAGTAGCAGCAAACCTCCTCGTGCTGCCGTCAGCTCCAAAAGCACTAGTGTGAGTGACCCCCATTGCCCTCGGTCAGCTTAATGGGCTTTGGTGCACCCTCATCCTGGAGGGGTTTGTGTAGCTCGGTCAGACCCAGCTGTCAAGGTGCCTCTTCCAGCTGAGCTAAGCCCACGTAGGCTCTTTGCCACGCAAGAGCTGAGTGTGCCCAGGGGCTGCTGCTGCCGTTCTGTCTCACAGGCCCTCTGAAGCTGCCTCCCTCTAGTAACTTGATATATTAAGATATTTTTTTCCTATCTGCCTCTAATTTCTGCCGATTTATCTCCCTGGTAGAGTTTCCGGTGACAACCTAAGCAGAGCAATGCATCTGTAAACACTAACACCACCACCCTGAGACGTTCACACTCAGTGCTGTCTCAAGCTGAGGTCTCAGCACAGTCGGGGGAAGGGGAGGGATAACAGAGTATTGCTTAACATCAGCCCTCGGCACTCGATGATGGGACAGTTAAAGTCAAGGAAATGGCAAAGCCAGAGATCGCTGATGAACGTGGCATCTCCGTCCTGCTCTTAGAAAGAGCACTGGTTCAGGGATGGCTGAGGACACTACTCCGGTTTAATGCTTTGTAGGAAAGCTTGGGATATATCCTCAGCAGGAACAAGCTGACCTCGCTTTTGATGGGAATAAGGCAGTTTGCAAAGGATGGGGGTCTGACCTGTTGGTCGTTAAGGTCTTCAAGCTCATCTGTTATGCTCCACTTGAGTTGTCTGGCTGGCATACCTAACAATTGGAGCAGGAGTAAACTTAAGCACAAACTTAGGATTAAGAGTGTAAATGTTTTACAGAAATACATCTTGAATAGCCAAGTGCCCATTCAGATTTTCCCATGCCCTCTTTTCTGAAGGAGAATGCCTGTTCAGTGAAGCTGTCATCTTTGTGGAAAACATGCAGCCCTGGTGAAAGTCTTAGGTCTTTTAGTATGACGCCACAAGAATTCTGGAGAGAATTTAAACAAAAAGTAGTTTGTAGTTGAAGTTGATGAGTTTCTTTTTCTATCCTTTCCCTCAATAGACTAAAAATACGCTCATGAACTCTACAGATAGTGGTTTCAAGGCAGGAGAGCTCCAGTTAAATTAGTCATTTATGGACTATTAAGATTTAGTAAATGACCTCAAAGACGAAACTTCCCAAACTTTTTTCTGTTTCATATGCAGATGAGTTTAGAAAATTTAGGTCAAGATTCAGCATGACTATCTGGGGCTGGGAGGACCTGAGGAGCATTTGGATGGGGGAGAGATGGCTTGGCATGGGAAGCCCTAGTTGTCTTCTCTGGTGACAGTGACTGGGGAATGGAAAGAACCTCTGGGGATGGTGAGTAAGTGGGTGCGGATTCAGTCCTGCCTGGACTCTTT
>JMFS01034618.1:0-17698 GCA_000699545.1 Podiceps cristatus
AGCACCCCCTGCCCAGCCTCGGCCACTTCCCCTGCAGCCTCACCAACCTCCCCGTCCTTTCACTACAGAGGGCCCAGCTGTTGCTAAAGTAAGATTTTCAGTGGTATTTTAAACAGTAGAGACGACCCATAGGCAAACTCCTATGAAAACTAACAGTGCTATAAAAAATAATAAAGCTTTGCTGAGTTAATGGGGGGGGGGGGGGGGTTTAATGGGGGGTTGGGTGTGTAGTGGGGGGGGGGGGGGAGTTTTCATGGGGTTGGGCGAGTGTTATACACTACAACCAAAATCTGCTGAAAATGTACTCACCGTGCAACAGACAGTAGTGTCACTAGGCTTGAGTAATTGTTCGAGTATTTCTAAGGTGAAACCAACAACAAAAACGCCCAAACAAAACAGACTTCAATTGAAATTTTAGGTGTTTCCAATTATGCTGAGCAGAAACAGTGCTGTTATCAACTAAGACTCATGCTTAAGGTTTAGCAGAGGGATGTGAGAATTAGAGTTTTCAAGCAAACCAAAAATGTAAGTTAGGCACATTTTTTACATATAACTGAAATAACACTGCGTAAAAACGAAATATTTTCAGAAACATCAGAAAGAAACATTCATAATTCCTTAGAATATGTCTTGACACTGCAACAGTCAGATGTATTTTTAATGAATTTTCAGGAAATTAATTTCCTCTGGTCTCATTTCTTTACATTTTGGGATTGTGGTAGTGTTTTGGGTTTTTTTTAATCTGAAAAAAAAAAAAATCACATCTAATTGTGATCCTACAGCAAATAAATTATATTTTGCCACTGTATTCATACAATCATAGAATGATCTGGTCTGGAAGGGACATCTAGGGGCCACCTAGTCCAGCCCCCTTGCCATGAGCAGGGCCATCTGCAACTAGATCAGGTTGCCCAGAGCCACATCCAACCTGGCCTTGAATGTATCCAGGGATGGGGCTTCTACCACCTCTCTGGGCAGCCTCTTTTTCTCCAGGGAAGTTTAGCATCCACATCATCATATAAATGGAGTGCTGCATTTGAATTTACATGTGACGTAGTCTAACATGGATGGAGTTCAGGAGGTTATCAATGTTTGTTTCCTGTGCATGTTATCCTGTACCAGAGTAACACTGTGGCATCACTTTTGTCTGCTCAGCCTCAGGCTGTATTTTATAAAATGTGAACAGCAATAGTAATACTTCATTATTATGTACGCGACATTTTTAGTATTCAGCTCAAAAGGAGGTGTCTGTATGCAGTATGTCAGAAAAATTAGGCCCCTGTGGTCTGTAGCGAAACACCTGAAGTTACTGGAATCTTTCTGAAATTTAACTTAGTATTTCCAAAATCCCCTGAAACTTCAAGATTTGTTTCTAAAAACAGCCATTAGCACAAATGTTGAGGGACATAGCTCCTTAATCACCACATACCTACCTACAGGCGCAAGGCATGCACAAACCCAAGATATTTAATAGTATGTTGAACTCAAACATTATTAAATTCAAACACAGTGTCCAAAATGTTTAGAAAATACTTTAAAACCATTAAGAACTGCCATTTGTAAGAGTGTGGAATCTGGAAGTGCTCCATGTAGAAAGCCTTTATGGTTCTATCATCAACACACCTCAGGACTTAATAAACTGGACATTTCAAAACACAGCGTGCTCGAATTTGGCATTTTCATTTTGTGCTTACACATTATTGAACAGTAGGCAATGTAAGGAAGAAAAAGAAAAATCTAGCAGGAAGGTAATTTTCAAAATTAAGAATCTGTGTTGTTGATATTGCTGGTCAAAAGGTGCCCCAAACCATTTAAAATTGATTTTGTTTTTAAGCACTAATGATCAAAGTCTAGGGCACTGGCTCTGAATTAATGATCAGTTGGGTGGAGCTGATTCCATTAACCTCAGGTGCTCATTAATTCCTAGCACTACCTTCCATCAAGGTCATTAGTGCTATTAAAAGCCAAATATTTATCATACAATTGTATTTTTTTGTGCCTTATGAAAGACTTTCAGCAGAAATGCTTCAATTTTAGTTGTCTAGGTGCCACTAGCTTATCCTTCTCTTCCCAGAAAGAAGCACAGGGCATGTAGGAAGCGAGCCTGAAATGGATCTCCTTGCTCACCACTTGCAGTCCCCTGCTGTCAGCAGCACCGTATCATCACCTCCTTGGTAATTTCTTGCCCGTGCTACTCTAATTAAAAGGCTATTCCAAAGTCTGACTCCTTTAATGTCAGGGAACCTTCTTCTGATTTCCAACCTAAAACTTATTCATGACCAGTGTATACCCATTTGTTCTTGTGCCCGTCCACTAGATTAAGTAGCTCATCTCTTTGCCCTCCCTGTTTTACCTACCGCTGTGTTCTTTGATGTATTCACAGACAGCACTCAGATGCTACTCAGCTTCATTTCCTTAAGTGAGTAATCTCTTTTCAGTCTCTTCTCATAAAACAGGCTTTTCATTAACCTCATAGCAATTCTGTGTACCTGCTTCAGTTTGAGTTCATCTTTCTTGAACATGGGTGAACAAACTTACAGCCTGTATTTGAGATGAAGTCTGACCATTATGTTGCACTGCTGAACTAACACTGTTCAGTCTCAAGTGGATATACTTCATTTGTCAAACTCCCGGACTGTGTGCTACTCCCCTCTACAGCTTGTGTCTTCTGAAGTGATTGACTGACATCCAAGTGTCTCTGTTCCTCTGCCATTTACAGCTCATGGCCTCAGCAAATGAAAATAAAATTTCTATAAACAAAAAAGAGAGAGAATAAAGATGGAGAGAATAAAATCTCTGCAAACCCTCTGTTATTAGACCTTCACTATCTTTCTTAGAAACCAGTAATCATCAAGAAAAAAAAAAGTAAGTACAATGTTAATAATCAAACTCATGCTGCATTCATTGCCTAAGATTCACTATTCCACACATACGTAATAGTAAATGAATCCATATATTCGTATTTCCGGTATCAGAATGCGAAGAGTCTAAGGCTTAGAAGGTTTTACTTTCCAACCAACTTGTGTGCTTCAGTATCTCAGACAGAAAAAAACAAAAACAAACTACACACACACCACCAACCAAAAAAAAAGAAACACCAAAACCCCACAAACTACCAGGAAACAAATAAACACCAAAAAACCCCACACACCAAGCCAAACCCCCAAACACCAAACTGATCTTTTGATTCTGTAAGCCACAACATTTTCTTTTGTATTTAACTATCTACTAAGTAATAAAAAGGACTTACACATGAAACTTACTTCTTTCAGAGCTGTAATATTGCCAGAAACAAACTTTCAGAAAATTACCTGTTGTGTCACTGTAGGCAGTGAAATGGGTATCTGTTTCCATCTTTTCCATAACCCACTTGCCTAAAAGCAGCTACTAGGTTAGCAGCGCTGTCAGACATTTTACCCAGCAAAGTAGCCCACCAGCTTTAGTGGTCCTCCCAAAGCAGGTTTGTTTCTCAAACACCTTGGGATATATTTGTCATTATTTGTCATCTTGATCTTGGCTATGTGACGTGCAATCAACTCAAGCTTAGTTTCCATACACAGACTACCTGTATCACTAAAACTAACAATGGGAAAGGAAACCACACTAAATTGTCACACTCCTCCCTCCAAAAGCATGTGGGGCATGGGCAGTTATGGAGCAAGGAGCAGCAGTTTGTTGGGCCCTTTGCAAGTTAAATCAAGCACTAGAACTGATGCACAGAGAGAAGCAATTTTATCCTAGGAGAAGAACTGATCCAGGTTTCTTTCATCTTAGAGCAATGAATGAGACAAGCAGCAAATTGTACCCACAACTAGAATCTGTCAGTCACCATTGATTTCCTGTACTTCTCGGGTAGCACCGCCGTGGCCAGCGTGAGATTGCACGGTAACAACCTGACCCCTTTATGTCAAATAGCAAATTTAGCTGGTGGGCTGCTCTGAAGTTTGCAGCCGAAAATTCTGAATGCCTCTCTGCACTCAGAAATACTGTTCATTTCTGGTTTACCCAGACACCTCTTTGTACACCCAGAAATGGCTAGAAAACTGCTACATAAATTAAGTGAGAATATATAGTTGTAGAAAATGTGAAAAGATAAATCAATTATTTAAAATGATAATACAGAATGTTAAAACTGTCTGCACATAGACGGTGATTTGTTAAAAATATAACCTCTAAGAAAAAAACTTTTCCTTTTATCAGTGATTCACAGATAACAATAAAACCTGCATGCTATTTAGTAGTGATGTAATTGGGAAGTAATTGTTAACCTTTCACAGGCACTGCAGAACATTCATTAAAAATCCTAAAAATTAAGGATGAGCAAACTGACTAAGAACAGGAAAACAAACATCCATTCTCGTTAGGAATAGTAAATAAAGTCTAAGCATGAGTGTGATGTCTTTTCTCTAGACAGAAGTTCTCATTGCAAAGGTAGCAAAACAATCCTCTCCTCTGACAACTATTCAAGAATAAATGATTTTTCTTTTTATAGTAATGGTGGTATCAGTACAAGAAAGATGCAGAACTGTTGGAGAGGGTTCAGAGGAGGCCACGAAGATGATCCGAGGGCTGGAGCACCTCCCCTACGAAGAGAGGCTGAGGGAGCTGGGCTTGTTCAGCCTAGAGAAGAGAAGGCTGCGGGGGGACCTCATTGCAGCCTTCCAGTACCTGAAGGGAACGTACAAACAGGAGGGGAACCAACTTTTTAAAAGGGCAGACAATAACAGGACAAGGGGGAATGGATTAAAGCTGAAGGAGGGAAGGTTTAAATTAGATATTAGGGGAAAGTTTTTTACAGAGGGTGGCGAGGTGCTGGAACAGGCTGCCCAGAGAGGTGGTGGATGCCCCATGCCTGGAGGTGTTCAAGGCCAGGTTGGACGGGGCCCCGTGTAGGTGCAGGCCTGGAGGTTGGTGTCCCTGCCTGTGGCAGGGGCGTTGGAACTCTGTGATCCTTGGGGTCCCTTCCAACCCAGACCTTTCTATGATTCTATGATCAGACAAAATACAGAAGTTGCCTAATGCACA
This sequence comes from Podiceps cristatus, assembly GCA_000699545.1. NCBI lineage: Eukaryota > Metazoa > Chordata > Aves > Podicipediformes > Podicipedidae > Podiceps > Podiceps cristatus. Next base: position 5,026 of record JMFS01034618.1, read on the forward strand.
GAGTGCTGTCTTGTTAAAAAGCCTCCTAATACCAATTTTGTGTTGCTGAAATATCAAAACAGTTCTGTTATTATTCCAGAACTTATTTCATGAAAATGAAGGGGAAATCAAACTGAGTTAGAACAAATTATTCTAACCACACACACATTCAGCAATGGACTTTTATAGCCATCTCCCTTGCAAGTAAAAAACAGAACATGAACATCTACAAAACCCTGTCTTAATCAGTGAAAAAAACCCATGTAGTCTCACTGATTTTTAACTCCCTGAAAAAGCCTTCCTTTGCTCCCAGTACATTTTTGTCCAGAGACAGCACGAGCTATTTAGCATATGAGGTAAAATACAAGCGAGGATGAAGCAGCGTGCACCAATTGGCTTATCGCAGTGTCATTCTGCTAAGAGTAACTAATCTCAACACAGCAGACTGATTTGATGCCATTCCATAGCATTTCACTCAATCACATGTTATGGAAGCGTCATCAACTATACATCTATATTGAAGTCTTCGTGTTATTTCTTTATTCTCTTTCAACAGCATGTAGAGGCACAACTAGTTTGTAGGAATCATGTACATACATATATAAGAAAGCCTTTAATAACTTACAATTGATGTGAGCTAGGCAAGCGGGGGGTCAGAAAGAAGTCTCTTCAACAACAGAGTAAGCATGTAGAGATTTCTTGAATATCTGTACCAGAACAAGTGAAATTTGGAAGGAAACATCTATTTAGCCAATGTGAACACAAGCCAATGTGAACAGAATATCTAACAGACAGCACAAGATAGCCCTATGTGTTCAAGTGACTCAGTAAAAAAAAAGAAAAAAAAAAAAATAAAGGCAGGAATTTGGATCAGTCTTCTCTTTTTGCCATGATAGTGTCTCTTATCTGTGGACTTTACACTGCAATTTCAGCAGCTGCCCCCCAAGGATCAACAAAGTCTAGCAGCTTTCAGGTGGAGCTACAACACAGAGGGCAAGCAGGAAACAGGTTTTTACTTTAAATACCCTGCTCCCTGAGGCACTCCAGAGAAGACAACAACTATATTTATGATATTGTAGCCCTCCCTCAGCTCACCAGTTACATCCTATTCCCAGCAGAAATTTAATCACTGATTTTACAAAGTACAGGATCAACCACAGAGCATCTCATCTCTACGTAATCTAAAAAGAAGCCCTGTAGACAGGTTTTCAAAAAGCTTGTATGTCCTTCTCAGTAAGAGCCTAATCGTTCCAGTAACAGCTTACTTCATGCATCCCTCCAACAGTAGAGGCCTCAGGTACTGATGTGGTAGAAGCAGTTTCCTTCACTTTCAGGAAATGCTCGACACAATCGAATCACAGAATGGTTGAGGTTAGTGGAGACCTTTGAAAATTGTCTAGTCCAAGCACCCCCTGCTCAAGGCAGTGACATTTTCTTTCTTACATTTCTCAGGAACCTTCCCCAATTGCCATGACCTTTTCGAAGACAGTCAAGAGTGGCTTTGCAACGACATCAGCCAGCTTCCCCAGGAATTGTGGCTGTATCCCATGAAGTCCCATGAATTTATGTAAGTCTAGTTTATTTAAGAGTTCCATAACATGATCCTTCTCCATCAAGGGAAAGTCTTCCTTGCTTCAGACTTTCCCACTGGTTTCAGGGACCTGGGATTTCTGAACATTGATCTTACCACTAAAGACTCCAGCAAAGATGGCATTGAGACATTTGCATGCCCTTTGGTATAACAAATACACTTCGAGCTGTTTCTCTTAAGAAATTTTCTTCACAAGGACAGCTCACTCTAGAAAAAGCCACCAAGTCATTTAGTAAGGCCTAGAGGAATTTGTGCAGGAGAATACAAGCTGTGTCTTTACTTTTGAATGAAACTCACTATGGAGTACTTAGCTGCTGCATTGCTTTCCCTTGCAACATCTTTCCACACTAAGTGCTTGGGTCTTTTCAGCTGCTTTGTCCTGTCCTCTCAGTGGAGTAGCCTGTGGCCCATATCCTTGACCTGGCCTCCCGCTGATCGTCCTAGCTTGTGGGATATTGTCAGTGACTAATGGCTATAGTAGTGCAATAAGAAAACAACAGGGAGGGGAAACTCCATGAAACCACCAGTCAGTCCTCCACCAGACAAAAGAGAACAGCGTTTGAAATGGTGCCGCTCCTCTGATCCTTCTCCCTACCAAAAAGCTACACCTCTTCAGCACTAGGGGCTGTAAAATTTCCATTGTACTTAATCTTCCCAGCCACTTTTCCTTCATATTTTACACGTGGGGATTTTCTTCTGTGAATCCAATGGTAATGATCTGTGTCTGACTAAGAAACTACAGCCCCTTCTGTTTGGGGTCCTGCTTTTTACATATATATGACAAAAATATACACATACATATGTGAGTATAAACACACATATATAGTAAACATCAGAACAACATTTCTTCCATCCAAACTCATCAGTATGCTTACCAGAAGCACTTGTGATGGCATGCGGTGCTTTAGACTTACTTGTCCTCACTGAACTTACGATTTTCCAGTTGAAATTTGTCATAAGTAATAGTGAAAGCCAACTGAATTCTAGAGGTTTTATTAAAGGGGTTTTTGTCAACTGTAAATGGAGCCTCCATTCATAAAAACAAATGTTGCAAAACAACAGGCCTTTGCTTCTACCTATCAGCATCATTCATTCAAGAAATGAAGAAGAAAAATCAAATGAGAGAAACAGGCTATTGACACTCCTTAAGTTAATTACACATTTGGGCAAAGAGAGGCGGTTCTGGTTTTGCAGTCAGATTTTAAATACATAAATAAATAAATAAATAAATCAGTTTGAGGTTTAAGAGAGCTAAGTCACTTTAAGTCTTTAAATATTTATTTTGGATTGATGACAAATACTGAGCACAAGTGAATGTCTGTTTTTATCTGCAGTTCTGTCCTTTTATCTAACCTTTTATTCTTCTCATCTAAATCAGTTTTTAAGGAAAAAACCTCAAACATAAAACCTGCCAAAATGAGAAGTCAAGGTCACATTGACCAATAAGCACAAAATAATGTCACATGAACAACCCCCTCAGCAGCACAGCCAGTTTAGGCAGGTCCCTGATGCAACTGCACTCAAAGCTATTTCTTCTGCTTCTCATGCCCATTCCCCAGTCCCCTAAATTTGCATGGTTTGTTTTTTATTCACTAAAATTGTCAGTGTTTCTCAGATTTGTCCACAGAACCAAGGCTTCGTCTCTTCCAAAAAAGAGCTTCCATAGAGATGCATTGCCCTCTACATTCTCACCTCTGCTTTTTTGATTTGTGCTAAATACAGTAGTTTTGCATAGAATAGTGTACCATGACAGGTTTTACACCTTCTCTTATCCTCTTCTACCTGTTGTAATCTATGGGCTGAGTATGTTATATCAGGAAGAAATTTTCTGCACAGTTTATTCGACACAGAACCTTTCATAAATCCATGTTCCTCAAGTTAGGATTCCCTAGAGCACCTTTTCCCAGAAATAACAAAATGCTAGGTTCTTCCCAAAACATGAAGTTATAAGGACAGAAAAATCAGGTATTGGTCCCACAGATTTCATTTTTCCCAGATCATGGCAGAATTCTCTACCTCTTCTTCATATGAAGTCTGATACCCTGCCACACCAGCCTCCCATAAATATTTCCTCAATCGTTTTCCACAAGGTTGTTCATGAATAAGCTCAGGATACAGAACACTATCTGGTTTAGCCCCTTTTCTTATCAGCATTAGTCTTAACAAGGCCTCCATGGTAATTAATTCTCCTTGATTACAGTGTCACAGATGCAAGGAGGGAGAGCTGCAGACCACAACAGTCACAGAAACAATCATCACTTTCAAGGGTTCATCTTTGTGTAGATGTTCATTTTGTTTTCTTACAAAGCAGTTTTAATCACAGTTTTCAAGCTAAGCCTTTGTTTTCACCCCAAGGAATGACCACTAAACCTGTAAGGCATTTTACATGACATAGTCCCCTTTATTCAGAATTTTAAACCAATTCCACTTCTGAAATTCCTACACCAGTTAAGAAAAGGTGGCACAGATGAGCTTACTCATTATCTGAGCTCCCACAAATCAGTCCAAATAGATAATATTCCCTTTTGGCTTAGAAATTTCCCTAATTTAACCAATTTCAGAAATCAGACTGATGTGCTTAATTGATCTTTTTCACTGCTCATGTTTCCCCCGTCATCATCCTACTTTTCTTCTGCCCTTTCCTGTCATCTCATCCTACAACAAGCCAGAAACGTATTTTCTTTACAAGAAAACAGTTCTATTCTAGCTCTGCATTTAAAATGGTTTCTAAGAAAAGAAGAAAGCAAACCTTGAATAAAGCACATATTGACAGTGAAGTGCAGCTAAGCCATGTATTGCATGCTGCTAGTTTTCTATAAGGCATCAGACATTAAAGTTGAACTTTTGCCTGGATCCTGTCATTTGAGCTAATCTATTTCTAGTAGGAAGCATGGTGGCAGTGGCAGGTGAGGGTCTTTATGGTCCAACTGAAATAATAATATCCCCAGCAAGGCTTTAGAGAAAAGCCAAGTATTGACCACAAGGAAAAGGAGAGAAATAGCAGATTGTAAGAGCTGACAGGAAACCCAATTTCCCTTACCACTTAGTTCTGTATATGACAAGGTCAGAACTACATTGCAGAATTGTTCCCAGCCTTTTATACAAAAATAAATAAATAAAACAAACTGCTCTGGTTTCCCCCCTGCAAGCATTTCAGCTCATTGTTGTAGGTAGATGAAAAATTTACTTGCATTTTCACTAGGAGACTCTTTCTGTTATACCTAAATGATCCTTGACAGGGCCACCCATTACGGGATGGCCTTCTGTGGTTGACAACAAAAGGGGACACATATGAAGTAACTGGACCAAATCCTAATGTAACTTCTTTCCAAACAGATCTTTTGTTCTGGCTCATTTAAGCATCACCCAAGCCTACAACATGAAAAGAGGCCCTTACTTTTCCCCTGTGGTGGGGAGTGCCTTACTTAAAGTGAATCTTAGAATAGGTAATGTTGGTCCGTGGCTCCAAAAATATATATATTATTCATCCATAACTATTAATGAAGTTCCATCTATTAACTAGGAATTATTCTGCACAAAATATTTTTTTCACTTTATCTGTTATACACCCATCTCAAGTGTAATCAATTAAGACAAGTCTACTTATATAAATGGGGCAGATACTGCTCAGCAGTGTGAAGTGTCTGTAAACAAATGAACAACATACTTGTCAATAAGAGTTACGGAAAAGAGTAAAGAAATAGCCAAAACTACCTTGTAAAACAAACAAAAAGATTCCTTCAATCCATCCAGGTCTCCCCTTTTTTTGGTTTTGGTTTGTTTGTTTGGGGGAAGGAGTTGTGTTTTAAATGCAGTTGATCATCTCCCTTCTGATTTTTTTCTCCATATCAAATGAGCTTTTGTTTAAATGTCAATCTACTAATAAACAAAATAGATATGTATATATAAATTACTTACAGCAGACATGCATTACACACTTTTGTCTTTTTGTGTGGCAAAATTGCAGTTATTTGATTTGATGCATAATTTGTTTCACAACCTAGAGGGAGTGAAATCATTAGCCAGATTCAGAAGAGCACATTTCAGTGCCATGACACCTGTCATTCCCTGACTGGGGGAGTGTGTTTAACAGAGTCTTTGTGGTCCTTAAAACATTTGTCCAGGCTTCTCAGAACTGTTATTTAAAAGATACCGACTAGAAAAGCCAGCCTTCATACTTCACTGTTCCAGATCTTTCAGACCCTGTTGAAATTAAATGTAGCACTAAAGAGTTCCCCCACAGACCTGCTTATGAATTCCACAAGTTACAACTACTTGTACAAAAGAGATTCTTTCAGAACTGGGCTGCCTGCCTTTGAAGAAAAAAACAACCTCCTTACAAAAGCATAGAAAGAATCGTTACCACCGTGAAGAACATAAATTTACTGCAACACACTAGTTTTCTTAGCTGATTTCATTCTATGGCTACCACAAGTTCTCACAGACACTGTTTTGGGTTTTTTTTAAAGGCAGGGTGGCACACAGGTGACTGAAGGAAAAAATGTCCTGTATTAGTACTATTATGTGGGGCATCTTTTGTGGACAGAAGATCATTTAACTTCAGACTGGGCTGCTGTCCCTAGTCATGGTCTTCTATGTTGTAAAGCATGAATGAAATAAAGCCTGATGATCTTTATATCTCTCAAAGGCCTCTAATTTTATAAAATCTCATGTTTTTTTGGACACAGTCAAAACCTCTTTTTTTTTTTTTTTTTTTCTTTTTTTTTCAGGCTAGTAGTGATTTGTTTTCATAGTTGAACTAAATTCAAAGCATTTCAAAAAACAGGTCCTGAAATTACATTATACTTGAGTACATTTAGATACCTTTATCTATATAGATAAAAATACTACTTCAAGTTTTCAGCTACTTGAAATTCATAAATCTTCACTATAATTTAATCCAAGTGTTAAAACTGGTGGAGTAAGATCTAAATTTAAAAATCAATTTCTACTTCTCATCTGTTAAATTTCGCACATGAAGCAGGTTTTCCACTGTGGGCATTGGGAATATAATTCAAGTCATTTACATAATTTGTATGCAACAAGGGATAGTCTTGTAAAAACACAAAGAGGTCAGAGAGAGTAAATTTCTAAATTTGGACTTTCCCACCACTGGGATTTATATTTTACCTAGACACTTCAACAAAAAAACAAACCCAGAAAGCAGCATACACAGCATAATTACTACCCCGCCTAAAGATTCTCTACTACTGCTACACAGCACTCCTAAAGCAAGCCAGATGCACAGCACAACAATTATTTCCATCAGCTTTTCTCCTTTTAAATAACTTCTTTTAAAAATTTCCCTGGGACAATTTCTTATTATGGCAGCTTGTTTTCAGTGAATCAAACACGTGTGGATATAACTGAACACTAAGTGCACACTCCAGGAACATCCTCTGTTTCTGGAAGCCAAAGTCACAGCTAAAGGACGAGACCCTCTTCCTATTAGGTAGCAAAGGCTAGCAGCACATAGAAAAAGAATCTGGATTAAGCAGCCATTTTTGTTTTCCTCAACCCGCCAAGAAAGCGGTTCTCAATCTAAATATTATGTACCTTGTTGACTAAAGTGTTTCCTTGAGAGATCTTCTTCACCTACCAGCTTGCTTCAAAATCATCTCTATAATGACACTACCCAAATGTTGATAGAGTTTTTGCTTCTTCCCGTATCTTTTTTTGACCTACTTAGATCCAAAATAACCAACTAGAAGTTTCTCTTTACTCATTGTGTTGCTTATGCTGTACATTGCCCAAAACTGCTTAAGCAAACATTAATTCATCTTTTCCTTGCTCTTTGTAGAGAATGACAATGACATTAATTTCCACTGGAATCTCTCAATTACAACCTATTTGGGAGTCCTTCCTCTCTTCACCCAATTTTGCAGAAACGTGTATGCCATTATAAACTTAGCTAATCATTGAAAACACTTCCCATTTTGCAGGCTTCCTGCATGGACTGACACAGAGTGTTTGAAACTGTATCCCAAGACTGCATTAATTATGCATTGCAACAGCTGCCATGGATCCAGTAGTGCCAGCTCTTTAAGACAGGCTTTGCTGTCTGAATCGTGAATAGAGGAGCAACATCCTGACAGCACTGTGCCTCCAGTCCAAGCTGAGTACCGCCATTAGTTTTGATTCCAGCACTGCTACAGAATGCTCTTAAATCTGGGTTTAGTCATGTTAGCACTTCCTTAATGACAAGAGTCTTGCATTACATTCCATCCTAAATTTTATCAGAATATTGTAGTGTTCCTACTTCTAAATCTGGGAATTTTCAGGGATGCTACTCAGGAAGACAATATTACAGATGACAAAATCCCTGCCCTTGGAGCAGGGTACTGTGTCATGTGGCAGTCCAAGCAGAAAGGGGTAACCATAAAGAGCAGCTTCCTAATAAAGCTGCTTGCATATAAGGGAAAGATGAAAGACAGGATGAGGACAGGAACAGAGCTGGCAGACCAACAGAACAGCTTAATAGAATGTTATATAGGTGAAAGACATTTCTGGTTTTAACCAAATTGAGAAGTCTGAGTAAGATGGGGAAACAGGAGATGAACGTTCTGTACACTGTCTTGCTGTCAAAGCAGCTACTTTTAATGAATTACATGCAAAATGCTTGAGGTGAAATATACCTTGGAGACTGTCAACTGTACTTGTTATGGATGTTTTCCTTATACTTTAATCCTCCTGTGATCTACAGTGACAACAGTCTTTGTACGTACCAACAAGAAGGTTTCATAATATCGAGCTATCAAAATAAGTATCCAGAGTTCCCAAGCACTTCCTTTTTAGAGTCCACATTAAATTCTTATGTCATGTACATAAAAAAGAAGAGGTTTAGTAGGATGAGGTAAAAAATCTCAAGAATAACACCTGTAAGAAAACAAAAGAAATCTCAAGTTTGTCAACTGTCTAATCTTTGTAATCCATGTAACATTCTGTCCTCAACTACTACCTACCCTTTTCAGCTCTCTCCTTATTCAGAAACCCCTTTCCAGAGCAGGACACTCACCCCTACCTCTGATATCAGAATTGCTTTGGAAAAAGGGGTGGCGGTGGGGTGGCGCAGAAGTGGGTGGATTCATTCTGTTTTTACATTTCCAGGACATAGTTTCTAGAATAGCGATTCCTGAGCAAGTTCAAAGTGCTATCTTTCAGGAAATGTAAGCATTTTAAGGAAAGGCTTGCTAACTCTTAACTGCAACAAGGCATTATAAAAAAAAAATAATAAAAAAATTCAACAGTTACTCTACAATAACTTGTATTTACCTAAAACTTGTGCTTGCACAGTTCATCTGAACTTCTGTTTCTGTGAAGTAGTACATCCTGTTCTTCGACCCAGCATCTGTCTCTTGGAGCCAACTTCTCCTCTGCCTCTCGGCTCTCTATCGTCATGCATGTCTTGACCCATGACGTGTCTTTAGGCAAGTGGAGACCAGAAAGACCCAGCTTCACGAACAGCTGGGAGTAGTGACTTCCTCATTATTCACATATTCAGGTTGCAACATTTATTTTATGAGCAAGAATATCTAAAAGCCAGGAGCTGAACAGCATTTTATTTGAAAAGAAAAAGTATTTAGGCCTTAATCCAAAAAAGCACTTATGGATATATATAACTTCAGTTATACCAACTTCAATGGGATTACATGTAACCGTTTTGCTGGATTTGGGTGTTCATGGATTAAATTAATATATAGCCAGTATTGTATTGTTGAATTCATCCATTTACTGCGTGTTAATTACTAGGACAGACATTTCAACATTTAAATATTCAGGTTAGGACTTGTCATTATGATAATTTTTGCTGAACTGTTTAAGACAGACCAACAATAATCCTGCAATAGATTTTCTGATAGTAGATGACCAGAGGTGAGCTGGCAAGTGTTTACCATACATTTAGAGTCTGAAATACATAAACATCTCTACAGAGACCTTTTCCTGAGACTCTAAAAAAGAAAATGACACTGACTGTGAATGAATCTGTGCCTCCCTGACAAAGCGTACACACACCTCCCAATAGTCTAGAAACAGGCCCTCCCACTAATTTTAGATTTAAAAATTCTCAATGAGCTACCAATTAACATTTCTTAAAATGCTACAAGTACAAATTTAGAAACCAAAGGACACACCTAGTAAAAAAGTGTCTTTTAAAATATTTATAATTTTTGCTTCTTAGAAGAGTTTTTTTTGTGAAAGAAGGCAAGCTAATTAAAACCATGAATCATTTCCCACAGATGAAGGGACAGAAAAGAAGTAAAAAAAGAAAAACATGAGTCTTGCTCTTTGGATTTATTAGGTGGATATATTTACAGCAGATATAATTTTATATGGGACCACAAAACAAGCAGATACAACCCTAAAAACTTCAGCTGAGCCACCCCAGACCCAGAAGCATGATACAGTGACAGTGCAGTACTGTTACCAGCCTCCTGTTTCAGATGACCTGAACAAACAGCAACTGAAAGCCCACAGATTTTTCTCAAAATACAGCATAGCTGCAATAATTTGTGTACTCCGAGAAGTACTTCCATTCATATTATTTGACTGTTTTTCATGCCTCATCTACTATCCCTCTCAGATTTATGCTCAAAATTAGTTATATTCTGCTCATTAATTTAAGGTCTGAATGAAAGTACAGAAAAGATGCTGGAATATTTTTTCCTTCTCTCTACAATTAGATAAACTAGTTTCAAAAAATGCCAGATAAGCTGGGTGTAGATAAATCTGGTTAAGTAACTACTGCAAGTTTTGCAGCAGTAATACACTGAAGTGTTCAATAACTAGACTATACTCTGGTTCAGGCAAGTACAAGATACCAAACATTTTAAGTGTTAAACTAGTTGAAGACATACTAATGATACTTTTTAATAGTAAAACACATACAGAGAAATGCTAACTGTCTGTATAACAGCCACCATACTCCTTGCCTGTCTAATTAAGTCAACTACAAAAGGAATGTTTTTTCTTTTGCTAACAAGAATAATGCTGTATAGCATAACTTCACTCCCTGCCACTGGAAGACATTTTTATTTGTTTCTAACCATAAACTGAAGTTATTCGGAAAATCCAAACCTAGATGTACTCATAGCAACAAATTCTATGATATTTCTAAAAGCACAGATGTGTATAACATCATTTTCATTACTTATCAAAATCAGTCAAGTCAGAATATGACTTGGCTTAACTATTTTAAAGCAATTAAGTCAGCACTGTGCTTTCTGTCCATAATTATACAAGAATTCAGCAATCTGTTTTTATTTTGTTTTTTACTGGATCAATACAAAGAGCTTTACAACACTACTGCATCTCCACCCCTGCGACAGAGTTTGTGTGTCCCCAGGGTGGTACCCACTTCACTTGCTGATCGCTTTTCCTGCCTCTTCCACTGAATAGTGGTAACTTCTGGCACAGTAAGTTTGGGATGCACTAAGTTTCACAGGTTAGTCTTTTTAGATTTGTTACTGATATTTTACTATGAATATTGTAATGATTGTTGTAATGACAGAAAACTTAAGATAGATCCACCTAAAATGCTTCCAACCATAACAATTCTTGGAAATACTGCAGGCTGAATGGACATACTCACACAGACTTCATACCAGTTAAGACTGAGGACTAGCTTTACAAAAGTCTTACTGCAGTGACACCACTGTGGACATATCAAGTGATTTAATTTTCCACATCTACTTTCAGAAAGGGCATTTGCATTACAAAGCTAATGTCCTGCAGGTACAAGGTTTCATTTTTGAAAGCTACTCAGGCACCAGAACTACCTTAAAAACCCTGGGCTCTAGTACCTCATTTAAACTTTCTCAGAATTTTTAAAACTGAACATGGTAATAACAACTTAAACAATAACTTAATCCCAACCTAAAGCAACAAATCATATTCTCAGTTTCGGATATTACCGCAGCGTACCCCACAGATCACATTGTATTCAACGTGAATCCAACTTCATGTATTTTACAAACTTTCATTTTTCCTTTGTGAAAGGCAGAAGTGCTGCCATGTCCCTGTTACCATGCTTGACTCGTTTTAACCATGCTGGTTTCTTGATGGCACCTTGGTAATTCCTTAAAACTGTCCTTTTGCTAAAAGCCCCAGGGCCCCTCAATTAACCACAATTATCCAGTTACTGAGCTTCCACTTTAGATATCAGTCTCTTACACAAGTAAAAGGAATGAGGAAAGTTATAACACACAGGGAAAGCCACACACCTTGCATTCCCTGGGTGGGAATTCCATGAGACCATTACAAGGTTATGATAACAAAAGGAATGTTACATTTGTTGATTTTGTGTTGCCAGGAAAGAGTATTATGTCACTTGAATATTCTAGCTTTCCTTTACGTATTTTTTTTAATTATTTTTGTTTGCTTTTAAAGATGCCACAATGAATGAATACAGCACAAATAGGCAAATACTTGAGGTGAACAGTGCTGCTGAAATCAAGTGTTAGAAGGAATGACTGGCTCATATCTCGAGAATGCTCATCTCCTGTACAGCTACATTACAGCTCCTGCAGGGAAATTATTTTTGGGATGGTAACTGTGGTGACCAAGGAGGGGGGTTCTTCCCCTTACCCAGCCGAAGTCTCTACAGTTGTTTAAGCCCTTTATACTACTAGTAAGATCTCCTTCCTTCAGAACATCATCTATTGGCTACTACTTATGCAAGGATACTGGAGTGATGTCCAGTATTTTGGTGTAACTGTTATTTAAATACCACTCAAAGTCATTGCTGATGTAATACTAAATTCAAAAAGCTACAATTCCACAAGTAGTTAAAAGTAATGAAACACATGGTGTTCTAGCACCAACATCAGTTCAGCTTACTCAGTTATCCACCATGGCTTATACTATGCATTTCATCATGTAAATAGTTGTGTATTATACTAAACCAGATCAAAAAAGGAAACAGAAAATGCTACATATTTTCTGAAAACTTGAGCCTGATTTTACTTATCATAAGACTGTGTGAAGCATTTATTTTCAACTTGGCATTAACAAGGAATTAATTGGTTGCTTAACTTGCATTAGCCTTCCTCAGATTTTCAGAGACAACTAGTGTAACAGCCTGTCCTGGTTTCAGCCAGGACGGAG
>KL263296.1:0-10833 GCA_000699545.1 Podiceps cristatus
ATTATTATTAATAATAATAATAATAATAATGGTATTTTCAACTCAGGAGTTTGTTAGCTAACTGGTGTTAGTTGTTTGCTAACACTTGAGACGTATTAGCATAATGGAAAAGCTGTTGTCATGTAGTCTACGGTCACAGCAAGAGAAAATTAAATAAACGGGAGTCCCTTACAACACAGTATATTCAGGAAGCACTGATAAAGGTAATGCAGAATGATTAAGGTTTTTAAATAATTTCCTCTTCCACTGTGTTTGTGTTTGTTAATAAAAACAAGGTCTTCAGTTGAAGTGTAATTGGATTTCATTGCTTGAAGCAACCTGCCCCCGATGCTTATCCCACTCAGGGAAACGCTACAAGTTGCTGAATTAATGGAGGGTGGGGGAAGCAATGTGTTTTCAGTTTAATACTTGTATTCCTTCTGTCAGATCTTGTGCTTTGCTAGGGTATAAGGATGTAAAGAAACAGAGAAGAACTCTGCCCACTCTTTCAAGTCAGGAGTTCAGGAGAGGACAGGAAGGACATGTTTGCCTTTTCTTTTTAATCAGCTTTAAATTCACAGCAAAGAACTGATGTAGAATTACCTTCTTTTTGTAAACTTCTATAAACAGTCTAATTCACGCTACATTTCCTAAAGTTTGTGAGAGTCCTTACCTGTCATTTTGTTATTTTCTGTGGATTTTGGAGCAGATCCTTCTTCACTTGAAAAAGTGGGATTCTATGCAAGATTAAGACATTCTAGAGCCTCTTCCTTTTAGTAAATGCAACTTGATAGAAGCATCATTTGTAAACTGCTGTTTGCCACCACCTTTCTTAGGGCGACCCTCCTCAAAAGGCTATCGAAATCGATGACATCGTTTCATTTATTTAAAAGCCAAGCGTCTGTCTTCCAGTTCCATAATGCTCTGAGTTTTGTATTGAAATATACACAAATTCCTGTTCAAGTAAAGTGAACTATGCCCATGAAATTCAAATTCAGTCGCAATGACCATGAGCAAAATGAATGGGTAGCTTTCTTCTCTTGTATGAATGCTGATCCCCCTTTGTTTTCATAATGCCAGCAGATAAATTAGTTGCTTTGCGAGGGAGATTATTCGCTCTGGTATGTTACAACATTCCTTGTTCCTGATTCCAGCTCATATTTCTGATTGCTGCCTGTGAACGACCATATAGATATGTAAGGGCAGACCAACATAATCAGAGAAGTAAAATTTCCTGGTAAACGGCAGTACTGGCAGCTTGGTAGTTGTACCGACTGGAAATCCTAGCAGAAGTCACTGAAGTTGGGAAGAAACCCAACTTCAGAGGGTTTCAGAGGTCACACACATGCTCTGATACAAGCTGTAGTAGCTTCTTCATAATAAATTATGTATGATACCTGTCAAGTTATTAGTGTTTCTTAATGGGCAGTGATTTAAGAGTTTTTCAAATGCAGCAAATATTTATGTGCTGCCGTTGTTTGGGAGGAGGAGAGGGTAGTTAGTGCATTGCACATCCCACAGGGAAATTAGCTGTTACTCAGTTAACCACTTCAAAATATCAATGCCTACAAATCTGACTATCAAATTAGATTAAATGCCTTCCACTTAGCTGTGTAGAATTTATGAGCACAGATAGTTTAAAAGCAAGTAAGCTTCACAAAACTTGGGGGCAGATACAAAAATGTATAATTTGTTTTGTACAATGCAAATATAATCTACACGGCTACATTCAGTCGTGATCCCTAGGTAAGGGTATAAATCTACATAAGTCTCAGTGTTTGTAAAGTTTACTCTGAGTTTGCTTCATCAAAGCTTTAGGCAGAATCTGCCCCATCGTTTCTGCACAGTGTTATTCAGTAGGCTGTGTGGGGTAAGAGGGAAATTGGCTTCACCTCCGTAAAGGTGTTGGTTTAGGAATTGATGTGATCAAACAGGAGTATGGAATTGTGTTGGCAGCGGGAACAGCCCGACAGTCGCTACCTTCCAGGCAGGACGTGCATGTGCATAGAGCACTGCTTGAGCTGAAGTCTGCAGGAGAGAAGGGGGTGCAACTTGTTTGTTTCTCCCCCACATTTCTTGCCCCGGAAGATTTGCACTGACCGTGGAAGAGTAAATTAGGCCCACAGAGTTCACAGCTTCCATCCAAGAACTGGATTTCATTTTACAACTTGCATAATTTGCTAACTTAATTGGAAATGTTTCATTCTGCTTTTTCTAGTTGTTTACCACTGCAATTCCCAAATGGTGTTCCCATCTGCTTCTGGACCCTCCAAATCATTATTATTTTTAATGAACAAACGCTTTTTAACAATGCTATTTACTTTATGTGTTGTGTTAACTTTTCCTTTAAAAAACACTAACCTTGAATGACGCTCAGGGAAGAATTCAGCCAAACTATTTCGTATTATTGAAGCTAGCCTAAGAAGGAGCAGTTTGTACTGTTTGCAGAGCTAAAATGTGGCCCTCTTGGAGGCCACTGTCCTCTTTTCAAATAAAAACGTGCAGTAAGAGTTCCATCTATGAATTTCTAATAACTTTCTGAATCAGGATGAGATCACTAAGGTAAAACTTCTCAAGGTACAAACTGGAGTTGAAATTAGGTTCTGGTTGCTGTGCAAAGCAATCAGTGGCAGTGAGGGAAATAAACCTCTTGGCTCCAGGTCTTTCTTGCACGGAGTTGCACAGTTGCAGTTTCACAGCCGTCCACCCAAAACCATCTGTAGACATCTGTCTTGTGCCTATGTGTAATCAAATCAAAGAGATTTTATCTTCTGCTGTAACATTAACGTGGCAGCAAAAATACTTTTTCAAGATGTAAGCGTAGGTCTTCTGTTACAATTCTTGCTCTAGATTGTCAGTGTGAAAGTATAACTTGTGAGACACGAGTTCTGTGTCTGTCATATAAATAAATGCTATGCTTTTCATAGCATTGATAAATATGAACATAATCTATTCTTGTTATCTAGAAAAGGGATGTAAATGTGGAAATGTGGCTCATTCCAAAAGTTTAAAATACTTCTGTATGTTCTGTTCTCAAACCTTCAGAATTTGATGAAGAAAATCTTTCCCTCTTACTTATGAGCACACAACAAATTAACTACTTTCCTCATCATGCAAAGTTTCTCGAATATTGGACACTTACGGAAATTTGATAATGAGGACACCTTGACATTGTTAAATTACATGTTACTTGAGTTAAAAATTCTGTCTGATTCAAACTAATTATAAGATCAGCTTATTAAGCAAGGATAGTATCTTGAACGATACTTCCCCATAGCTATCTCATGTAGTACTTTATGAGTAATAGTAAGTGATCAAACTCTTCATTACTGTGGCACCAGCCACTAGTGAACCTGCGGTGCCTGTTGCGTTACAAACAGGGCAAGAAATATAATCCCTGCTTCAGAGGATTTCCAGTCTGAGAGGCTGCGGAGGAAGGCACGGGGTTAAGCAGCACAGAGGAAACTGTGAGCATGTCCATGCTGTGCTGGAGCTGGCTCTGCAGGGGCAAGAACCAACCCAGGAGGCTTGTCAGAAGACACCTGCCCTGCCTGTAGATACCTGGATTTGCATATTAGGTGATAAACTGAGCCAACGGGATCCACCATAGACATCGAAGTATAAATTGTGCCTGTTCAGAACCGTGTCTCTAGTGCTTCCGTGTCACACTTTGCTTATATAAGCACAATGCTTTGCCGTAGCACGTGCATTTACC
Organism: Podiceps cristatus; assembly: GCA_000699545.1. NCBI lineage: Eukaryota > Metazoa > Chordata > Aves > Podicipediformes > Podicipedidae > Podiceps > Podiceps cristatus. The sequence goes on from KL263296.1 coordinate 3,695, forward strand.
AGATCAGATTATCATGAGCTTGGCGATCGCACCACCGCAGCTGCGTCTTGCCGCTCCCAGCATTGTAGGCAGTACAGCAAGAGAGTTAAGCAGCAGCTTAGTGGAGATTTGGAAGTGTGCTTAAGCAAGTCCTTCCAAGGAGCAGTACTAGAAGAAGAATAAAAGTACTAGGAATTAAATGCAGTTAATTGAAGGTGGCTTAATTGACATATCCAAGGCAGAAGCCAATTTCTTCTATTATGGGCATACGAGAGTCAGGAGGCAATAACTTTAAGGTATTATATCGTATTCAGGACTAAGAGGAATGGATTATAACAGATGGTTACAAGTTTTTAGGATATAATTTTGCTCATTTTGTTTTTTTAAAATGTCAATTAAATAAACAGAACAGATTTTATCTATTTACCTGTTTAAAATATAGGGCATGGAGGAAGTTGTTTCTTTGGGATCTATCAGGAGTCTTTGAACCTCATCCCCCACCCACTCCTTTTTTTTTTTTTTTTTACTAGCAAGCTGAATAAGAGCTTTAGTTGGCCTATGAGCCATGAGACAAGAGCTTGAGGTGATGTTTTTGACATCCTGAAGTTGTATATGTTTATGCTTTCTTAGAGTTTATTATTAATGCTTTTGTACTTCTCAGAAGGGTATTTAAAAAATCTGTTGTTAGTGTTTTATGCATTATACAACAGTTTTATGTTTTATATGATATGATCTTGTTGGTACAGCCAAGGGTGTATATAAGGAAAACATTCCGTGTCTATCCTTCCTGGTGAAAAGCTGAACAGTAACTCACCTTGAGATCTTGTATGTGATAGCCATGCATGTCCTCTAGCAAAGCGCTATTCTTCTGAAATATTAAACTGCAAAACTTATGGTTTTTTGTTGGGGTTTTTTTGGTGTAAAGATAACTCATTGATATGATATTTTAAATTTACAGAAGTACTTATTATTTATTCTTGAGTGGTCAAATATTTTTCTGTGATTCTGTAGAGAATATAACTAGTTTCCCAACTGAACACTGAATGTTACGAGAAGTGAAAAAAAAAAAAAAAAAAAAAACCCACAAAACTTAAACTGTTAGAAAAGTAGTATTACCCTTATTTAAGATAATCATGTTGAAATTATGCTAGTAAAAGCTTGTTGAATTAACAAGAGTATATCGAGCTTTTCCACTCTGGTTACTAGCCCAGAACTAATTCGGGCTGGCAGCTCTGGGTGGAATCTGTGCATCTGGAATGAACTGGTGATATGGGAACAGTTTCTACTGGTCAAGTGTGTCATAAAAGACTATCCCAGTTAATACTAATGAGCTGCTGTAGTAGCAGCCATGGCACAGAGACAGAAAGGTGAAGAATTAGAAGGTAAACGTTAGTCTCTCTCCCGTGAAGCGATCTCTCCAGAGCTGCGTTTAACCTAATTGGGAAGCGGGCGCTGAGATGCTGAGGATACCGAGCAGGCTGTGGTTGTGCGCTCTGTCTGTCACGCTAATAAAGCGGGGCCTCCAGTCTTCAGCGCTCCCCTCTAATGAACCCATCATTGCCATTACATTCAAATGCAAGTCATGGAGAACATACTACAAATCCAATTGTGTGTGGTGCAGGGAAGGATTTTATTTACCCATGACAGCGAAACCTACAGCTCAATCTGAAGATCACCTAACCTGTGCTTATACCCTGGAGGGCTGTCAGGCGTAATTGAAACTGGCCCAAACTTTGAGCATATAACTACCTTGAAAATAGGCAAAAAATCAACACGTCTTTTCATTTCCTTTTTCTAAATAATCAGTTACTGTATGGTTCAGAGAAAGCAACTATGCTTTTATGAGTGTATGGTACATTGATTTAGAAGTTATAAATTGTTATGAAGGTGTGCAGGGATTCAGGGACAAACTGCTTCCAGCCTCAGACTGGTTATATGAGGGAGAAGGCTGCTGGGGTCCTTCCTTTTATTTTCAGCCCTGAACTGTCCTCCTGGGATGGGGCTGGAGGAAGACCTGGGCAGGCTTGTGCAGAGAACACTGCTGGTGCCCGGGGAGCAGGGGGAGCGAGCTGCCTTCTCTGCCTCACAGCCCCGGCACCAGTCACTGCCAGCGACCAGGGTGTCTGAGTCTTCCTTGGGTAAAGTGTCTTCTCAGCACCCACAGTCTATGGGTGTAACTTTATTCTGCCCTCAGCACACACGCTTGGGCCTTCAGGGTTTGGTTATATATTTAAATGGCTATGAGGTCTGCAGACACAACAGATCGTAAAGTTATGTGATGATACAAAACAAGCAGAAGTGAGGTGATGCAGGATCTGTGATCACTAAGTGTGCAAAAAAGGCTGAATAATGGAAAGACGATTTAATTTTTTTTAAAAAAGTTTGTGTCATGTTTGTCGTATGTGCCTTTGCTACAACCACAAAGATTCTGACTGGCTGCAAAAGCGTGCAGAGCCCTGCCGCTCTTTCTGAAAGTATATTTAACCTTTAAAACGAACAGGCAAACATCCCGCAGGTTTTTTTTGTGAGTGATTACTTACTGGATATTTTAATCCTTATTTCTGTTTTAGTTTCGTGCTCCAAATGAGGTCATTCCTATTAGCCTATGGAGTTCATGTAGGACAGGCAATTGCAGTAGTGAACTGTGGAAGCAACTTGTATGGTGCCTGATCTTCCTGGAACAGGATTTTTAAGGGCGCAACATGTTCAGCAAGCTTCCTTCTTAACATATTATGTGGATGACTTTCTCATACATAGGTCGGGCACAAATCCGGCTCTTTTGACATGGCACAGCCCTCAAATATCATTAATGTCATGTCTGCAAATACAACGGGGCCAAATGGCTAATAAAAATCACTAGTGACATCTATCAACTAGATTAAATTAATCAGATCGTTGCTGCTCTAGTAGAGAATATAATTGTTCCTTGATGTCAATTCTGTTACACAATCGAAATGACACTTGCCCACAAAGATGTGGGTGATGGTATCTGTGCGCCTGCATTCCTAGCACTGCCTGGTTTTACTCATTTCTTAGCAGGGCTGTATGAACTGTGTGTCAAGCATCGATTTGGCACTTCCTGTATGTTTTGGGGAGAGTTTATAAATACAGTGTAGTGCCTAAAATACAAAGTTGTGACAGAGCTTTTCTTTTGCTGAGTTAGTTTGTTTTACCATGTTAATCATTCAATTTTATATGAGATGATAGCACTACAATAATTCTGAGGAAACATGTTACAGTGTATTTTAAATAAATCTACGCCTTAACCTTCTAGAAACAGTAAATAACTTGTCATTACCTTTTTACTTTAAAAATCTGTATACAGTAGTATTTTATAATATAACATTAGTTGTGATATTTATATGGCTTGAGAATCTCACAGTTTCATGATGTAGAAATAGAAGTTTGGAATTTTTTTTAATTTTTTGACAAGGGAAAAAACATTAGAGAAAATCAGGAGGAAATATGAGTTAAATTGATTTCTATCAATAGGTTTTTTGTTGGGCTGTTGTGTGGGGTTTTTTTGTTATTCATTGATAAAGCTCTTGCGTTCATAGACTGGGATGGTTTTGAGCTTTCAGAGGACTGGTGAGCATTTTACTACTCCACACTAGAGTAAGTCTCAGATTTTCTTTATGAAATAATATTGGCAAAACCAGCAGGCCCTGAAAGAACAAGGAAAAAAAAAAAAAAAAAAAAAACAAACCAAACTTGACCCTGCAAAAAACCAAGCAGATTTTATCTCCCAGGGTAATGGGAGGGGGAAGAGAGGGACCTGTGGCACCTGGGTAAGGGAAGGCCTGGAGGGGAAAGAATGATGCAAAGGCATTTGAGCAGCTTTGTGTGGAGCTGCTTAGGATGCAGCAGGACCTGCCTGCCATCCTTGCCAAGCACAGCCTGGCTCTCACAGAGCCGTTTGGCATCGCCTCACTTTACTTTGCAGTGCTCCTGTTTCTGAAAGACTTCATTAGCTTGAACAGAGGTGCACTCAGCTGGCTCAGAAAATCGGTGCAAAATAGAGAATCTGTTAGTGATTGGATTTAGATGACTATGCAGAGCCCTTTCTATGTCCATGTTAGTCAGTTGTCTAGTGTGCCAGTGAGCTGCCTTGGTTTGGCAGGTTGCTTGCCCTGGGTAACATGAAGTGGTCAGGTTGTCCACAGATCCTGGAAGCAACAGAAGTAGCATTGCCCTTGAGCTAATAAGCTGTGCTGGCTCTTCTGTGAATTTTTTTTAGGCAATTTCAGATATTGTGGAAGCTAATGGATATGCTGACTCCTGTTCTCTCTGGATAAATGGAGAACGAATTAAACATTTTTTCAGATAAGATAGTTGAGGATATTAAAAGTGTCTCCTTACTTAGGTTTTATCATGTGCACAATTGCCTTGGGCAGTAGCTTCTATTGTCTCGTTATCTCAGTCCATTGAAGTATTCAGCTGCTGCTTTCCTGTAGCCTGAATGAAGGCTGTTAGCATACCAATCCGGTGCAAGAACTGTCACTGCCTAGAGACCAGATCTAACATTGTCTAGAGATCAAAGCCTTGATTGATGGCGGCCATTGACACCATCTCGCGTTAAGATGTCTTCATGTCCACATAGTCTCCCCAGACCAACAGGTTCAGCATCTTTTCAGTTAACCTGTGAGGTCCTGTGTCGGTATTCACCCCCAGACTGGGAAGACAGCTGAACCGTTTCATGTGCGATACTGAATTTGTGGCTGGCTTCCACCAGGCCTATCACTGGGGCTTCCCTGCAGTGCAAGTGGCACTCATCCAGGCTCTGTCCCTTCCTCGGTACCAGTAAGCAGGCTTTGAGGTCAAGCCATGGTGCCATGCTGTGGAGGAACGGGTATCCTCCAGCGTGGAACTGAGAGAGAGATTCTGCATTGCTTCTTTTCAGTATTTTGTAAAAAAAATAAAAGGCTTCCCATTTATATAATTAAAGTGCATGGATTAAGAATTACTGTAGTACCATCATCTGGATGTCCCATGTGCCAGGACTAGGTGAATGCAATAGTAGTTTATGACATCTATTACCACAAAAAGATTGTTTACAATTTAATACTATTCCTTAATAAACCAGTTTCTTACTACTTTTTTGAAGGATGGAAGAGTTGTGTTTTACGTTTTCTGTGGTTAGGTTGGTTTCCATATGATTACAAAAGGTTCATTACAAAGATACCTTCACTTCTGCAGTGTAGTGAAAGCTCATTTTAACCTTCCTGAGCTTAGGGGAACGACTTGTAATGTTAGTGGGACTGGTTGGGGTGTGGTAAGCGATATAGAAAAAAACCCCAAACTTTGGGATAGATAAAAACAGAAGTAAAGACCAGAGGAGCAAAGAAAAAAAGATGGAAGAAATGAATGGGAAACTGAGTAGAACTCATACTCCAGGGGCTAGGATGCCTGGGATAAACTGAATCTACATAACTTACTGTTAAAGTAGGTTTATAGATATTCCTTACATTTTCAGGTATGCTTAATCAGATAAGAACATAGGTGGGTTTTTGTAAATACACAAGGTCACATCTTAAATGTCCAATCTGTAAGATCAAAGTCTTAAAGACAGTTCCTTTATTAGCTATGCAGATTGTGCCAGGGTTTACATGAATCCGTGGGACGAGATAGGATGCATCTGAAGGTACTGAGGGAGCTGGCCACTTGCAAGGCCTCTCTCTGTCATCTTTGAAAGGTCACACGGATCAAAGAGGTTGCTGAGGGCTGGCAATAAACAAATGTCACACTCCTCTTCGGGAAAGAGGATCTAAGCCAGTCAGGCTCACCTCGGTCCCTGGGATGGACTAAATGGAAGCCATGTCCAGGCCCACAAATGCTGACGTAATGGCTGGGAACACCCAGCATGGATTTACCAAGGGCAAGTAGTGTCTGAGCAAACTGAATGCATCCTCTGATGAGATGACTGGCTCACTGAATGAAGGGAGAGCTGTGGATATTTTGGAGTGACCTCCAGAGGCTACTCGTGACCTAAATTATTCTGTGGTTTTCACCTAAATTATTCTGTGTTTTTCAGTTTATAGTCCATGGAGTCTTGTGGATCCATGCAATGCTCCTGAGATATTCACACAGCAATGAAGGCTTAGGTCTTAAACCGTATGCCTGAAACTTGTTCTTCACATAGATACTGGCCCTGGTCCACTAGTGAAAAAAAACTATTGTCTTTTGTCTTCAGTTACAAAGAAACAAATTTTGCTGTGAACTGGCTACTTTTAACACCGCACTCTTTCGTTATGTTCCCATCCTACTGCTGTGTTTGGTCACCCTGCATATCACTGGTGAAGACTTAAAATAGTCTTGAGCCTGCTGAATAATCACAGTAGGGACGCAGGATGCTATGGCCTGTGAACTGAGGACCCCAACACCTCCTGTCTTCAATGGCGACTGCGCTCACGGGAGACGTATCCAGAGTGGCTTGAAGTCCTGCTGGCCATGTAGCTGGGACATGAAATGTGGTGCCTGCAGGAAGGCACGGCCAAGGTACTTTGTCCGTGCTGACTGAGTACTCTCAGCACTTACGTGCGTCAGTGGCTTCCGTGTCTGCGCTACCGCCATCCGTGAAGGGGAGAAACAGAAGAGCTTTTGAGAACTAGTGATGAAAGGAGACCTACTGCTGAGGCTGGGAGCAGTCAGAGTTTGGGGGAAAGCAGCATCACACAAAGCAGCTATCCAGCAAACGATAGGCTGTATTTTGGGTTTCTCTTTATGTTTCTGAATCTGGTAATTCATCTTGTGGTTTTAAGTGATGATTACAGCTGGAAAATAACGCAACGTAGAGAAGCTTAATCTATATGATGCGAGTGAATGGAAATTAGTACATGAAAAGCCACAATACTGTATCCTGAGGTTTGTTCAGTTTTGTGGTTTGTTTTTTGGGGGCTTTTTGTGTTTTTTTCTTTTTTTTTTTTTTTTCCTACAGCAAAACTGCTCTAATTCTTCCTTAGGTAAATGAATAACCTGGATTTTGAAGTCGGCTTTTTACTTTAACACCATCTTTTGTCATTTTTGTCTAATAATCCTGTTCTCGAATCCAAAGCCATCTGAGATTTATTAGAAGAAATGAAACAAGGAAGTATGTATGCCCAATGTTAAATAGTCCATTTGAAAAGTAAATGCTTTCCTTCTCCTTTCCACACACACACACC
>KL263297.1:1217-18135 GCA_000699545.1 Podiceps cristatus
CTTTATCTCAACCCAGGAGTTTTCCCACTCCTACCTTTCCGATTCTCTGCCCCATCTGACCGTGGGGGTTGGGAGGGGGGGAAGTGAGCGAGCGGCTGTGTGGTACGTAGTTGCTGGCTGGGGTTAAACCATGACACCATTTTATTTAAAGAAGTCTAGATTACTATGTACTTGTGTCCTAACCCGCCATCTGCCTTTCTTCCCATCTGTTTCCCTTACAACCACTCCCTCATTGCCCCTGCACCTCCTTTCTGGCTGCTGCAGCCTGGTTCCCCATGAGGTCCCCCAGCCTCTTCCCTTCACTTGCCTTCCAGCTTCCCATCTGCCATTTACACCATGTCTCTCATTTATCCCCTCCAGCAAGGAAATGGCTTTGCAAGCTATGTGCTTTGTGGACTTGCAAAGGGACACGATGTTTAGAAATAACTTACGGATCTACCAAAATGTATTGAAATTTGTCAAACGTTCCTCAAGTCTGTAATTCCAATTCACTTGGTGCTTCAGAGCCCCAAGACCATTCACCTCATGACAGACAGCTACAGGAGTGTGATGCGGAGACAGTGAACCAGAAACTAAGCCAAGGTCAAGTGCCAAGCCTGAGTGATCAAAATTTACTATAAATCAGGAAAGATAAATTAGTCTTATGGTTTATCTTTCTCTGGCCAAGGTGGGGCTATATGTGGCTATTCATACTAAAAAGCCCGCTTTTTTCTATTTTAAAATGAAGACAATAAACTGTTGTTAAAAGAAAAAGAGAAGGAAATATTTCTAAGCTGAGTGGTATTTCCTGACTGGACAGTTACTAATTTACTGTTTAATGATGATTAATGTGATCTTGACAGGGTGAATTACAGATATATATATATTTGATTCACTGTTAGATAAGGAAAAATACTCTGTTGTGCAGAACCTGTGTGAATAGGCAGATCACTCAACAGATAATATGCTTCAGAGATAGACCAATTATCTCTTTAAAAAGTCAGTAGCTAGTGCTTTCACTATAATCAAGGTCTAACATCTTATTTTCTAGATACAAGTACATACCAAGTTAACTCCTTCTAAACAAGTCAGGACTATTGAAAGCTTCATTCAAATTATTTTCCTTCTCCTGGCACTTCTGATGCCCAGCAGAGGCATGAAAAAACTTCATATACCACAGGAGACTGCATTATCCCACCTATACATACGGGCCCTACTGACTAATGGGGGCATTATCCCCTGGTCTTAAAAAAATGAGCAGAGACAAAACTTGCCTCCCAAACAGAAAAATACCCCATATTCTCTAAGTCAGATTATCCCTTCAGCCATGAAATTTATCATGTTTGGTGACCAAGCACAAATTCCGTATTTCTCATGCAAAAAAGATGCCTTCAATCCAGCTCAGAGCTTGGCTGCACGATGGCACCCATCAGCCCTGGGAACTGGGAACGTGCTGAGTCTTTGCACTGAAGAAATGGGAACTGTGTCAGCATTAGGTGTTGGTATCAAGGTTTGCACGTGTTGGCTGTGACGAAACCTGAGGAAGCACCCAGGCTGTTTCCAGAGATCACATGCCAGCAGAGCCTTGAAGTTAGTGTAAAGGTCACAACTTTACTCAGTCAGTAGCTGTGAATTGTCACGAGCTCACTTACTGGTGACATAGTCAGTGCGGGGCAATGCCCCGGGCGCACAGTGGTATCGCAGCTCTCCATGCACACCTCTGCACGCTGCCAGGTTTGCCGGGAACTGGTAGCATCGTATTGAAGCATCTGCAAAACCGGGCTTGTGCCTTGGGAGGCCTGACCCAGCCCAGCCACCCCGCGCCCCTTTCCTCTGCCTCCACCCCCTCCCTCCTCGGGGTGCAGGTGGTGTGAGCCCCTTGCTCTGGCAGTGGGGAAGGGCTGGAGGCAGCCATGATCACATCCCACTCTCAGCAAAATAGAATCATAAAGTCATAGAAAGGTCTGGGTTGGAAGGGACCCCAAGGATCATAGAGTTCCACCCCCCCTGCCACAGGCAGGGACACCAAGCTCCAGCCCTGGACCTACACAAGGTTGCCCAGGGCCCCATCCAACCTGGCCTTCCAGCACCTCACCACTCTCTCCATAAAAAACTTCCCCCTAATATCCAATTTAAACCTTCCCTCCTTCAGCTTCAATCCATTCCCCCTTGTCCTGCCATTATCTACTCTTTTAAAAAGTTGATTAATAGTTGGAAAATAGTGGTACCTGAGCAGAGTTCTTGCACCACGGAGTCTGTGGGAGGACTGTACCTTCAGCGAGAAAGGACATGAGAAGAGATGTGCAGGGAGACCCCAGTCTTCAGGGTCCTTACACTTTTGGTACAGTGCCCCCTTACGCTGCAGCATCTCTCTATGGGTGGTGGCATCTCAGGTGGTAAGTCTTAGGCCTTCAACAAGGGACCTGAGGAAGTGGAATTTAGGAAGAGAGGTGCCCTTCTCCCATACAGAGTCCCCCAAGACTACACCCTGCCTCTTGTCCAGGATTTTAACATTATTGCTGTTCTCAGTATTATTTTTCACTTTAGTATGTATAGCCTGAAAGTATGCAAGTCCGTTACTAATTTAGACTTGGCAAGCTGACTTCACTAATGACTGGGACAACAATTAAAGTGCACCCAGTACTGACAGTTGCAGACGGAGACCTCACAAACAGACCTCACAAACCTGTAATGACTCCAAAGCTACCCCTTAATATTATCTTTATAACACCTGCAGGACACAGTATACAGAAATGAATTTTATATGCACAAGGATATGTAAAAAATGCAGAAGCAGGACCTGGAAGTCAAGGAAAGAGCAGACCTCTTACAATCCCTTCCTTTCCTTACCAAAAAAATCCAAAAGAAAGTGAACGTAGCCTCCAAGTTTCCTGGAGCCCATAACTCCAGCGACAGTTGCTGAAGCAATTGCTGAGCGGATCTCCTGGCAGTCTTTGTCTGTTGGTGACGCACTGTCAGAAAACCAGGGCTGAGGAAGAGGAGGCTCTGGGATCTGCTGTTCCCTGTGGTCACAGATCTGAGGCAGCATCTTGGACTTACCAACTCTCTGGCTGCAAACCCAGCAACAGTATCCTGGACTTACCAGTCTTTACATGAGTGCTTGAGATCTGCTCGTATTTTAGGGAATCCTGGAAGTAGACCCAGGTTTCTTCTGAAGCACTGCCAGCAAATCCTGTTCTCTGATGCAGACAGTCTAAATGTAGATATTTTCTACAGTTACTCCAGAGAGGTGTTTTTGGCATACCAATATGAAGGACAACGTGTCAAGGGAATGCTGATAGGGCTTTAAAGCATAATCAGGAGGTGCGTGAATGATGTGGAAAAAACCCCACTTTTAAATTACATTTTCACTCACATCCAACTTACTAATAAAAATTAAAATTAGTAGTAAAATTTTATTTCATAACAGTTCATCTTCATGCCATCAATGAATTTCCCTGGTTGTTTTGAGGAAGATGGAAAACGCTCTAGGAGAGTATGAAAAATGAAATCTTTCACTGACATAAATTTTGCTTGATGTTCTTCTTCATACTTAAAGGAACAGTATTTAAACTTTTTAATATTTGTTTTGTACATAAAGTGTATGAGAATAGAGGCAGATGGTGCTACTGGCTGGTGTCGCAGAACTTCTAGGAGGTCATTACGGAGTTTGGTGAAAAAAAGTAACTCAAGTGTGTAGAAGAACCCAAGTGATTTTAGTGGAGAGGAGACACCTGGAAGTCTTCCCTATTCAGTTTTTTAATCAGACTCCCCTGAGGGTGTAACCCCACTGCTTTGTTGCTGTATCTGGAAGCTTTATACACAAGTTTCTGAGATAAGGAGGATAAGATACTCTGTGCACGTGCACACGTGTGTGCGCGTGCGTGCACATTCATTGTGCGTGCAGAAGCGGCACGCTCACAGGGAGGGGGAGCACTGCTGTCTGCAACTCAGTTCATGTTCCTGCCTCAACTGCTAATTTACATTGGCACTTTCCACGCAACTCTTTTATAGAAATAATTTTGTTACCTCGTAATAGTAAAGCTCTTTTATAGCAGTAATTTTGTTATCATTCGTAATAGTGGCACGATTCACATGTACAGAACTATTGCCATCCTGAGATTCAGAAAGATATTTAGTTTGCTACAGTAAGATGGCACATCATCATCAAAACCACAATTAGGACCTCATTTTTCCCTTGCTAATTCCATTTCTAATGTTACTTATCCTTTGGGTGAGGATGTATCGTTATCATTATCATAACGGAAGAATCTGCTCTGTAAATGTCATAACACAAAGCAGGCTCTCAACTTACTATGTGCTCATTCATTGAGGTACGGATGTGTGCCTAGTCTGTAAAGCATTTGGTACAGTCATCAGACTACTTGCATCATATGTGTTAATTTACCTGCAAGGCCAGTTTCAAAAGGAAGAAGCTCAAGAAGAAATGAGAAGGAATGGTATCATGTCGACAGCCACAGTAGTTGCTTGTAGCCACCTGCCACCTGCAATGTGGTGGTGATAGGAAAGAACGAATGGTCGAATTTTTCAAGTTAACAGTCTTTCAACTTCTATGGCAACATTTAAAAAATGCCAAGCATGAGATTCAAATCATTCATTATCAACCCTTTTTCCCTATTTCAATGATCTTGCCTTTAGTGTACTAATTTCATCTTTTCTGCCGTGGCATTTTTCCTTTCAACCCTCAATAATCCTTGCTTCACATCTTGCCCTGTTCTCACTTAGCACTTTTTGATTGATAAAAATAAAATAAAAATTAAAAATCATACAGTTATGTTCTCAGTAATCCAAGGCCTATGTAAAATTATATCTCTTCGTTGATAATGAGCATAGTGAATGTTAGAAACGAAGATGCAAGAAACTCCCTAGTATAAAGGTAATCTGTCACTTCATAAGTGTTCATTTTAATGTCAAATGTTTACAGGTTGCTTTGAAGTAGTAGGTTTTATAACACTTCCAAAATTTTTGTTTAGGTTGACTGATAAACATAAAATCCTTCCTTGAATCTTGCTAAATCTTGCTAAATCAGTGTTACAGGTTACCTGTTTCCTGAGCCACCTTCTTATTTCCTCTCCTTAGTGATCCCCTCCTTCTCTATTTCCTACATGTTTTGTTTGTTTGTTTTTGGTTTTTTTTTTTTTTTGGTTTTTTTTTGTTTTTTTTTTTTTTTTTTTTTTTTTTTTTTTTTTTTTTTTTTGGCTGGACCTCGCACTCGAGCATTTGAACCCACTTAAACCTTTTAGCACCGTTGTCAGAGACAGTCTTTCAGCTTTGGAAATCTTACCCTTGCTATATCCCTGCAGCTGTGATATTTATACACTGTTGAATAAGGGTGGTTGCGGTTTAAAATGTGTGTTCCGCAGGCAAGGTGCCAAAGTCTACAGGGTTTAGGCTGTCCCCAACAAATTGAACTCTGCTAAACTGGCAAGTTATCAAAGTAGCTGGGGTTTGACATCTCAGCAACCTTGTAATAGCATAGACCTAAATCATGTGAAATTTAAGGCTAATGGGGATAAAAGGGAGATGTTTAAGTTGTTTGGGGATGATTTTTTTTTGGTTTTTATGCCCTTGCCACAGGTAGTTTCTTATTGTGCTAATAATTATTTGTTTGAAAACTTACTTTTGTCTTTTGAGATGTTTGAGCAGTTCAACAGCTACAAAAATCTCCAGTCACCATCAGTGAAAATGGGATCCGTGTGGTGCTTGAGCACCTGCAACTTCTCCTACTCACGTGAGCGGAAATACGTATCCCTTAGCACGGCATGGGATAAACATGCCTTGGGATTCATCCTGGAGAGTAGAGTAAAGCACCCTCCACCCCAACCCGGTTCAGGAGCGAGTACAGCCAGTTCATCTTTACTAGGAGAGGCAAGCAGGAGGTACGCGGCCCAGTGCTGCCCTGGAGGGTCCGCATGATGCCAGGACTCCATAAACACCAGCAGCTCTGAAGGAAGAGTCTCAGCTCCTTCGAAGCGTGGTGGCTAATCCTGACCCCGACAGTGGAGTTGGGCGATTTGTCACTCCCCTGCCTTTCCTCACCCCTCCTGCGGAGACAGGGCTGCTGCCCAGAGGTTGGGAACGCTTGCCATTTGCAGTTCCTGCAGCATACAAAAGATTCCCCAGACGAAGAGTAAAGGAGCTCACAAACACAGCTGTAAAATTAAGTGCTGTGGTGCTATAAATATATGTTTTTAATAGTGCACACAGTATTAAGTTTCCCTTTTGAAAGAATGATTTATTTACAGCCTCAACACCAAGTCAATGACTTCTTCTGTCTAGAAGTAAGACATATAGTTTCAATATGCTAATGGAAAATGCTTTAGACCTTTGTTGTTGTTCAGACAATTCAATTGTCTTGTGATTCAGAATTTTCCTGCCCTTTAGCTAGCGAAGAGCAACAGTCAGGATCAAGTCCTTTAATTTCTTATTTGTGTAAATATTAATCTATTTTATTTCCTAAGTGTCCTCAGCAGTTGCAGTAGAACTTACCCCATCTCATCCCTCTGCCCCAGCTGTGCTGGCTACTGTCATGTGTGAGTGTCTGACAGGTGCTTCATTACTCTTGCTGATTTTTTTTACATCTATGGCTATTCCTACAGAAGTGATTAGGAAATATGTTTGGATAATGAAATTTGAGTGTAAGCTATATATGATTACTCAGAATTGCTTTCCAGTGTCAGACATCCCATTATCTGTGTTTTAATGGAAGATACACGCTCTTGAGCTGCACCCTGGGGGGTGTTATCTGCAAGGGTCTGAAGAGAATCCATTCATTCATGGACAAACTCCGCGATGATCTACAACAGCCCTGGTCCAACGCCAAAAAAAGAAGGGAAAATGAGCTTGTTTTCTGGAAATTACTGTTGCTATCTTCATCTCATCTTGTGTTTTCCAAGGCTTGTTGCACTTATTTAACATCTGTTAGAGTAAAGGGGAGGGAAGTGATCGGGGCTTTCTATTTTTATTACCAGAAAGCTGACTTGGTTAACATGCAAATCCAGTAGCTCTGTGCACTTCTTTTCTATCTAACCCTCAGGCTACCTAGGATATCATAGCATACTGGCCAATAATACAGGTGATTCAAATAGGAAAGTTTTGCAGATTGACTTGGTGGTAGTTGGCATGTGTTTTATCATAGAATCATAGAATCATAGAATGGTTTGGGTTGGAAGGAACCTTGAAGATCATCTAGTGCCAACCCCCCTGCCATGGCTGGGCAAGGACACCTTCCACTAGACCAGCTTGCTCAGAGCCCCGTCCAGCCTGGCCTTGAACACTTCCAGGGATGAGGCAGCCACTTCTCTGGGCAACCTCTTCCAGTTCCTCACCACCCTCATTGTGAAGAATTTCTTCCTAATATCTAATCTAAATCTGCCCTCCCTTAGTTTAAAACAATTCCCCCTTGTCCTTTCACTACCCACCCTTGTAAAAAGCCCCTCTCCATCCTTCCTGTAGGCCCCTTCAGGTACTGGAAGGCTGCTAGAAGGTCACCTCGGAGCCTTCTCTTCTCCAGGCTGAACAGCCCCAACTCTCTCAGCCTGTCTTCTTCGGAGAGGTGCTCCAGCCCTCTCATCATCTTCATGGCCTCCTCTGGACCCACTCCAACACATCCATGTGCTTTTGTGTTGAGGGTCCCAGACCTGAACACAGCGCTGCAGGTGAGGTCTCACAAGAGCAGAGCAGAGGGCAGAATCCCCTCCCTCGACCTGCTGCCCACGCTGCTTCTGATGCAGCCCAGGGTACGGTTGGTCTGGGCTGAGAAGACCGGAGCAGAGGGCAGAATCCCCTCCCTCGACCTGCTGCCCACGCTGCTTCTGATGCAGCCCAGGGTACGGTTGGTCTGGGCTGCCAGCGCACATTGCCAGCTGAAGTTAAGTTTCTCATCCACCACTACCCCCAAGTCCTTCTCCTCAGGGGTACAGTTTTGAAGTACAATTTAATGGGCACATGATTAAAAGCTTTCATGATTGCAGAGGAAGCTTGAGTGTGTGATTCAGGTGCAAAAATATATGAAAGAGAACTCAATATATTTTGGTTTATTCTAGCTGTCACAATTTTTATATTATCATGGTTTTGAAGCACTGTTGTGTTATTTTTATTTTTACATCAGAAGTTGAAAATACTATCATCAGCAATGCCAACAATAATGTTCTCCTTATGGTAAATGTAAAAACTGAGAGGTAAAAACATACTGACAAAGCTAAAAAAAAAAAATAAACTGAATTTGAAGGACAAAGAGTAAATAATTCTAATTTATCTTTACCAATAAAGTTGACATGTATTTTTGTAGAAACTGGCAATGGCAAAAACTAATGCAGCATACTTAGAAGGGAATCCTAAGTACAAAATGTTAAGTGAATCGTACGTATCTAAACCGGAGAGGAACATATTCTCAGATCTGTTTATAAAAAACCCAGAGCTCACAGATTTTCCATGTGGTCTCTATTTTATATCTGTGACTAATTTCAAGGAATAAACGGCACTACCTGCACAGTACAAATAAAGCAGAAAAATAAATATCTGCTGAATCAACCTATATCAGACTATATTTACGTCATGTAAACCTAACAGTAAATGTCTACTGGATCACATCCCTGCAGCAATATTGGAGGACAAAGTTTCATTGTATTATTTGTAGCTATAGAGGGTCTGCGAATTAACTTTAAATTTACCTGTCTTAGAAAAATAAGCAAACTAGTTTTTAAAAAAATAATCAGATGAAAAACTACTCCCTAGCTGCAGAATCTGTGAGTTTCAGAAAGTGGCCAGGAGCTATGGAAACAACTTTTTTATAGAAGTAAGCTTTAAGACACTTAAAGCTGTATGCTGAGGTGATGTGTTACAAGGTAGACTGCTTTACAGTAAGACTCCTGAGACCACTTACGCACGTGTGAGTGTGAGAGTCGGTGCAATTTACTCACCAAAATCCCAAATCTGCTATGTTACAGGAATACAGCTCCACCTATTCAAATCAGGGGGCTCCACCTCACCAGCACAAAACTTTCATTCCTTTAGTACAGTGTCACTGTATAAGGACCGACTAAAAAGGAGGATAAGGCTGTGTAAATACACCATGTAATTTCACCTATACAGGCACAAGGGATGGAAGTTAAAAGGCTAGGTAAGACACATTTCTATGAAAATAGAGATTTGATGAAATCCATATGTTGGCGAACAAAACAAGGAAGACAAAGGAAGAAACGACTCTTGTAAGAGAACATGGAAATCTGAAGTGCATTCCCACCTAACTTTAATTTTCATCTTCTCTAAACTTTTGCTTCTAACAGATTTTAGTCACGCGGTGGACCCTGGTTGTGAACACGAGGAGTCTCAGCTCAGGAGAGGCATGCTGAGTCTGGAGGTTTGCTGAGATGTGGAGGTTGTTGTAAGTTGGCTGTTCAGCTCTTTCTGACCTTCTTGAGGAAACAGACTGTGCAACTTGCCCTTCTGTTTGCTGGCAAGGTAGTCTGTAATCCTTACGAAAGTGGCTGCAGCACAGAAGCATGCTGGCTTGCTCACAACTCCTTCACCACTTGTCCACCAAAATAAAGCTGATGGAGACCAAAATTCACCAGCCAAAATCTGAACACTGGTCAACTGGCTAAGGTGGTGTGTAGACACTGGAAAAAAGAGCTCCATCAACTGTTCAGGAGCAGGGATGAGGGGGAGATGGATAGCGTGGGACCCAAGGAGAAGTAAGGTAAAATGATGGAAGTGGAAAGCAAAGACTGAAGGATTTTACAAAGGAATATTCAGCAACGGGAAGGAACAGGAAAAGGCTGGGAATGCTTTTGTGACAGAACAGGAATTGCTTGTTCATAGGACTTGTCAAGATGAACCAGGAGAGCCCATGAATTGCTTGCATGCATTCATGTTCATAAAGAGCAGTGTGTACATCCAAGTATGCTCAAAGCATGAGCAAATCTGAAGAACTTCAGGCTTCAGAAGTTTGTAATTTTCTGGCCGTCTGGAAGCCCTTTTTTAGAGATCTTTTCAAATAAAAATGTGAACAGTTGGAGGAAGGAGACTAGACAGGAGGAAAAGGACCAGGTAGCTGGTCCACATGTTGGAACTATGTGCAAGACATCAATACCAAACAGCATTATCTGCATTCTTGCCTAGATGACCATAAAATGTTTATAGATCCAGGAAACAGGTCCATTAACAGCAGTTGAAATGTGGTCATGATGGGACATTTGCTTAGATTCTTTCATAGTAGTTGTCTGTAAACCTAAGATGTCAATAATAACCTGGAAAGATATTGAGCACTTCTGCTCTCTTCTTTGCCTTCAGAAGTAGTAAAATACCATGCACGAACAAACCAGGACTGGACCTTAGATTTCTGTCTGTTGACCATAGCTTCCACTGCCATTGATATTGTTGTGTGGTGAGAAAAAACCTGCAAATATTCCATCTGAAACTAAAAAAAGAAAAAAAAAAGTCTCTCAATATTACTTATTGAAAGATTTTAAGACACAAATAGGGAAAAATCTACTAGTGTTGTGCCATAGCATTTTTACCAGAGCCCTTATAAATCAAGCTTTGACTTTTCTTTCATTTTATATTGAAGTGAGCTGCCACTTGTACATCAGTCATACTTTTCACTTCAGCAACCTGTCTGTGGCTGAATTACTATCAAAACCTTAAATGTGCCAAGGAACTTTTCTCCCCGTCAGTTTTCCTTACCCAGATCTTCTACTGTCTGTGTAGAATGCCTTTGCCCAGCAGAGGCAGAGACAACCTTGAACCAGGCAATAAATAATCAGTGTGATGTTTTCACTTACAAACATCCTAGAAAATGTGTGGCCAGGATGATGGTAAGGTGCAGGATCATCCCAGCTTCCCTGAGCCCCAGAAGGAGACAGAGCCCTGGTTATGGTGGAGAAAGCAAGGCAAGGTCTTACATTCCGAAATGGAAGAAATGGAAGCAAGCCCATGGTAGGGAATACCTCTTCAGGACAAAAAAAGTCTTGCTAGATGTGCAAGCACTGCCCTTGGCTGGTGAACAGTCCTCAGTTACTTTGCTTGGGGAGTGCTAACTGTGCCTCCCAGTAGCTGCTGGGCCGTACTCCATAGTGTGATGGTGGTTCTGTTATTCAAGGTTTGATACCTTACAGGCAGGTCAGCACACCTGAAGTGACCTTCCCACAGTGAAAACACAGCTTTTGCTGAGGATATCAGTCCAAAGTAGAAATGACTGTGAACTGGGGGAACAAATAATGACTAAACAGTTGATATTTTGTCCCCTCAGACCCTAGGAAAAAACCCAGTTGCCCGGGTTGGAGCAGCACTGAAGACGGTGTGCCCAACGCAAAGTGCGGCAATTGCCTTGCACAAAGTGTGCGGTGCTGTCGAGGCAGCCTCCGCTCCAGACTGGCTCCTGTGGAGCCACAGATCACTCATTAAAACGACTTGCATCTCTACTGAATTTTAATTAAGGAAAGTGTGAGGAGCAGGTGTTAACTTGTTTTATAGACTCATTATAGTCCCCGGGGACTCCCTAGGCACAGTTAGATATAGTTACCAAACATATAGAATTTCCTGATTTTGACCTTTTTTTGGTCTCATTTACAGTCTTGTATTTGTAGCAGATATTTATTCATATTAATTTAAGGATATTGCTTTGAAGCCAGACATTCAAACCCCAGGAACTGCAGGACAAATCCATGAACAAGACTACTGGAAGGATGCTGTTTCTGTCTGCAGCTAACTGGATGAGAGATTGGCAACTCCATCCTGCCTCCAGCTCACCTTTACTTTTTACCTCCGTGTCTTTCGGGTTGCTACCATTCACCTACTGGCACAGCTGCTATCTAACAGCTGCCCAACCCAAATAATCTGAAACTGCCCAGTTTAGTTTACACACTTTAATTCACAGAGGTCTCTTCTAGCCTATATTGTTTTGATTGAACTGGGTTAGAGTAGAGAGCAATTACATGAACAGCTATAAACCACAAAGTAACAGGGCAGTAATGTCAGGGGTACATTTGGGTGCTTGAAGCATGGAGAGATGCTCAGATCAGTAAATTCTTCATAGAGCCAAAATGCAGTATGTGACCAAGGTGTTTGGCTCAGGTTTTTAACACCTATTAGATGTTTTTACTGCATAGTAAAGTCAGCAGCCCCTAAATTAATTAGGTTCGCCATGTACTTCTGGTACAGGCGTAAGTGCTAGAAGCTGGAGCTCTCAAATTCCAACCAGGTACCTATCTCTGATCTGGCTTCTAAACCTGAAAAAGAATCTTTATTATTTTCTGGTGCCTGTTGGCTTGGCTTTTCTTACAGAAAGAGAGACATCCACCCAGCCCCTTCTAAGGCAGTAGTCAAATATTTGTTCTTAATTTTTCCAAATGAAGGGTCTTGAACCTACATATTCCATACTACCATCAAATCTTCTGCTCACCAGGTTACCTGCAGGGCTGGATTTCCTCTGATCCAGTGCACTGTTAAACGAACAAACAGCTCCAGGACCGGAAGCTGAGAATAGACTACCTTAGGCCATCCTGGGGAGCGTGTACTAGGGAAGTGGTCGTCCCCCTGTACTTAGCACTAGTGAGGCTGCACCTCAAATACTGTGTTCAGTTTGGGGTCCCTCACTACAAGAAAGACATTGAGGTGCTGGAGCGTGTCCAGAGAAGGGCAACGAAGCTGGTGAAAGGTCTAGAGCACAAGTTCTATGAGGAGAGGCTGAGGATACTGGGGTTGTTTAGCCTGGAGAAAAGGAGGCTGAGGGGAGACTTTATCACTCTCTACAACTACCTTAAGGGAGGTTGTAGCAAAGTGGGTGTGGGTCTCTTCTCCCTAGTAACAAGAAGAAATGGCCTCAAGTTGCACCAGGGGGGGTTTAGGTTGGATATTAGGAAAAATTCCTTTACCAAAACGGTTGTCAAGCACTGGAACAGGCTGCCCAGGGAAGTGGTGGAGTCACCATCCCTAGAGGTATTCAAAAGACGTTTACATGGGGTGCTTAGGGACATGGTTTAGTCGTGGACATGGTAGTGCTAGGTTAACAGTTGGACTTGATGATCTTAGAGGTCCCTTCCAATCTAAACCATTCTATGATTCTATGTGCTGGTGCTGGTGGGCTTGTGATCAAGTTCCTAGTCTAAATGAGCAGAGTAAGAATGTGAAAACATCTTCTAACTGCACAATGAGTCCCACAGTCACTCCTCTGCTGAGCTGACATTCATCTCTCAAAACTTTGAGCACCTATCAGACGATTCTGAGAGTTACTTTAGGTTCCCTGTACAGCAAGCAATATTGAGTAATAGACATTAAAGTAATAATTCAGATCTTGGTCTTTCTGTGATGAGTATGAAGAAGCCTAGTGTGACCACACTCTTCATTAAAATGTCTCGGTTAAATATCTAGAGTTAAGGAGGAATCCAGGTTCTGGTGCTTGAAAACAGACAATCTCTAGAAGCTGTCCTCCTTGATTTCCAGGCTGAACGTGACCCAACAGGAGTGTTCTGAGTTTGTCTGCACTCCCTGTTGCATGCATTGCATAGCTGAAAGTGTGCTATTTTGATAGCTCCATCAGGGCTTCAGTACTGAACTGTTCTAGAGACTGAGGAGCCACGCAGCCAGCCAGCATTAAGGGGTTACTAGACCCTGACTCCTTGTTACTGCACAGAAATGATGCAATGTGAAAATTAGGGACCAGTAACGGGTGGAGTAGTAAGAACTGTTATGATTTAACCTTAGACCATCAGCAGTAAATCCCCTTGTATGTATGGATTTTATAATAACTGGGCAGGGCACAGTGCACAAAGGATGTTGAAACAGGATTTTACAGTAGCTAATGGATACCATTTGCTGTTAAGACAGCTCAACAAAGGCCCTGGGATGGAAAAAAAAAAAAAAGCCTGCCTGTCTATACAAATCATGTTCAAATTGCAATCACTCCAGTAAAAACTTTAGTAAGAGACAACAGCACATTATTATATATGAAAATGTGACTCTGATTATTTTAAAGGCAGCCAGTTGTGGGCTAGATCATGCTGGGTGTTGCATTGTCTAATGACTTGCAAGGTCAGGTTTTCATGGCTTAAAGTGTTTTCTGTCCTATTAGGATAAAAAGGGATCAGCAGGTTTCTTCGAATACATTGGAGGCATTAAAACTATTATAACTAAAGCCATAGATGCTTAACTGTAAATATACAGAATTTTTGGACCTGATATGTGGAAGTAAAGGAAAAAACCCTGCGGAAATAATAAAACTTCTCTCATTTATAAGACAATTTGACTACCATCTGGGGACGCGGCACAGTCATTATCAGGCAGAGTAGAAATATTACTTTAAACTGCTTAATCCCAAAGAATCATAACAGAAATATGGAAGTTGATAATGACAAGTACAAAAGAAAAGATAAAAGATGTTTTCAGAACATGACAAGTGAGAAACTCTGCCAAGTACAGATCTGGTCTTCAAACCCTGGCAATATCCCACAGAATGTATTGACTTTAAAGGGCTCCTGACCACTTTCATTTTGCATGCTTGATCTGCAGTGAGCTCTTTGTAACTGCCCTGACTTCGCCGAAAGGCGCCTGAGGCATTTCTACTCCTCACTCAAGGATTTTAGTTCTGCAGTCTTGTCTTCACCCCGCATCTGCCTAGCATCCTGAGAGCCGCGCCGGGGCAGGCGGTGCTGACAGACGCTGAGCCAGGCACTGGCTGCTTTAACTGCATTGCCTCTCACTGCTCAAGACAGATAAAATATCAAAATACTGAAAACATTATCTGCTGTGGGAATTTTGTCCCTGTAATGAGGTGTATGAGGGAGATGCCTACTGCAGTGACTGTGCAAGCACAGGTCATCTCACTCTTTTAGGCAGGAGCAAGCAGAGAAGGTCTCTCCCTTTTTGTGCAAGGAAGCAGTGGGAAGAAAATTTGTCAAAAGTTGAGAAAAGACCTTCTTATCTGAGATTCACCTGAAAGGGATTGAATTCTGCTCCTTAGTAGTGCAGTTCAATTCTAGAGGAAATCAGGGAGATGCTGAGTAGGTGCTGTGTTTCACAAAGACCTCAGTTCAGTTTTCATTTAAACATACACTTTATCTTTAGTCTAGGGCTACTTAACATGGTGTACCTTGCCAAGGCTGTTGATCGTGTTTGAGGGATTGCAGGAAGGGCTGCCCACAGCTGCCGGGGAGCTGGCCAAGCAGCCAGATGAATGAAGCTAGAAAAGGGAAAAGTCCATTGCAATAGAAATGGGTGCTTCAGGAGCCCCTGTTGTGATCCTACAGGCCCAGCTTGCCCATTCAAGTTAATGACTTGAGTAGTTTTCTAGGGCACTTGGCTCTAGGTACTGAGACATGTAACACTATTTTTATTACCACCAAACCACATGTAAGCAAGGCTAAAATGCATAGCATCATTCTACTGTACAGTCAGGGTTTTTCCATTCAATGGATAGTGTGAAGATACCAGTATTTACCAATACATGTGCCTGTATTATACACTGACCTGGTGTTTTGAAGATTTACACAGGTAAAGATGGAAGTGGAGTTTGAAAGATGGAGTTTGGCTTGGTAAAGGCAGGCTCCACAAAGAGCTAAGTGCTAGTGCACACTAAGTACTTACCACAATACAGTTGTTTTAAATTCATCAGAGAAAATCACTGCCCTAGAGAAGAGGTATGCTCTACCCCTGCTGCACTCAGAAGATCTTTTGCTGTTGGAATTGACAAAAACATTAAGGTAACAACAC
Organism: Podiceps cristatus; assembly: GCA_000699545.1. Taxonomy (NCBI): domain Eukaryota; kingdom Metazoa; phylum Chordata; class Aves; order Podicipediformes; family Podicipedidae; genus Podiceps; species Podiceps cristatus. The sequence continues at coordinate 16,926 of KL263297.1, forward strand.
CGCTAGCTTGAAGATTCAGCCTGAATTTGCACAATCATCTCTCAGATTTCCAAAAGTTGCTTCTAAGATGAAACAGAAACTTCTCAGGTCATCTGGAAGAAGGGCTGATATGGAGTAGAGCAGGTACAGACAGTCATAACAGCGAGGTAAGACAAGCCAGATGCAAGGCTAGCAGGCAAACAAAACGGTGAGACTGTATTTTTCATGTGAGCCTACAGAGACTTGTTTAGCAGTTTGACTCTATGCCAAATAGCTCACTGCACCTCTAAAAAATTGCTTTACTCTAAAAAAAGTAATCTGAAAGATCCCTGGACTGCAGTCAACTTAATATCACACATATCTGCTTCTTCAAAGCATTCTCTTTGGCTCAGCATAGCAACAGAAGTGTAACTATTAGTGGTTATTTCAACATTGAGGTAATTGGATGCTCCACTGCCCCACCCATTAAGCAAATAAATGGCTTTGATGTCCCTTTAATATGTCACAGAGGAGAAAAAAAAAAAAGGTTTTATACTTAGTGGTGTGAAAGACATTATTCTAAAAGATTAACATTTTCAAATGAATACTAAGCATAAAAATAGCATTCATAGTTCATTCTTTCAGCTCCTTGTCAAAAAAGAGTACGTGAAATATAGCATCTCCAATGACAGAGCTGACGGGTCAAGGCATTACCCCACAAGTAAGGAAATCCTCTTTGTTATAGTCATTTATTCCTTAGATACTACTGAGATGGACTTGATCATAGTGGCCATATACCCTGCAAGGCTAAAAAACAAATCACTGTGCAACATCTATGGGGTTACATGAGAGAGAAGGAGTTATAACTCATTGGACACTGGTACATCACACTGCAGCTTCAGCTTATAGCATAAAGGGATGGAATAACAGCTGACATGACTGCTTTGTATGTCAGGGTATTTATTTTTTGCAGCCCAGTTTTGGTCTCCTTACCTGTAACTTGAAATATACCCTGGTTTCACTCTCAGTTCCATGTGCTACTGGGCAGACATTAATCAGAAAACACTGCTTCTCCATGTACTTGTTCCCTCACCTGATTATTTCAATCCTCCCACCAATTCCAGGTCCATTCATGTCTGTATTAGGAGGTGGAACTCACCTTGACAATTAGGTCCTTTGCTATTTTAACAGTAAGTAATAAGATTAAGAGAAATATATGGGGAAAAAAATCATAGAATCATAGAATCATAGA